>AWOL01S0003466.1:59917-79416 GCA_000715115.1 Nicotiana otophora
GGACCACAATCAGCTTGTCGGCTTGCATTTAAATGTCCCCTTGGACTTCGTACACAATCAAAGATGCTAACTTGAGTGTCATATCTCGAGTGTCCCCTTTGGAGTTAAAGCTAGTTTTGTAATTGTTTTTGGTAGTTGCAAGGTCTAACTTGAGTGTCATATCTTTTTTGTATGTGTAGTGCTCGTACTTTGAAGTTTGTAGTCTTGCATTAGAATCTCTTGAAAACTTCCAACTCTCCTGGTAATGTCCCTTTATTGTCAAGACTTGAGATTTTATTAGTGTAGAATATGAACTGAAGCGGACATGTTAATATGTCTGCACCAGGCAAAGAACGTGCATACATCATTAAAAGATAGGAAACTATTAGCGTGACGCACCTTAATCACATTTGAGGTTCTTACGTTATCCATAAACCTTTAATAGCTTTCTAGCTATTTCAAAATGAGTGGAAAACAATGATTTTCTGATTGTGCTGTAATGATGGAAGGTGAGGAATTTTGGCTCTTCTAGTCTTCTTCTTCTTCCAACCACTGGAATTCTTTTTTGCTTTACTTTCAGCTTCCAGAAACTGATCAATCTGCCAAAACTTTCTCCACTTGATACCTATAAAACTCATAATCTCGTTCTTGATTTTATCCACCTTTAACCAGATGCGTTTTGCACCAGTCACTGTGCTGGAACTGCATATGTGCTGAGCCAATGTGTCTGGTTGTAAAGCTCCAAGCTTGTTCACTATGACTGTAAATAAAGCAATGTTGTCAAAGGTGCGCTCTTAAGCCTTGGAGCAAGGCACGGCACATGTTGAGTGCTTCGTCTCGCTTAGCGGGCGCTTCAGTGTCGTCATCAAGGTTCTAAGGCATACTTTTCCTTGTCAATGAGCGTAATCTTGAAGAGGCGGCACTAAACAATTGATATTTCACTTTATCACAATTTTTCTTCAATTCTTTTGTCCATATATTTGTTATTCATGCTTATAATTATTAGTCTTTGACTACACATACATATTTATATTTTTTTTCTCCTTTTTGTGCCTTCATTAAAGCTCATGCTTTGTTTGCGCTTAAAACCCCAAGGGACCTTAGTGTTTTTTTGCGCTTTTCGCCTTTGAATTGATTGCATTATGATATAGTTATTTTTCAGGCTTCTGAGGTGTGGAGGTGGTTATCTCGAATATACCTTTCCTTTAGTTTGTTAGCAAGCAACTGGGAACAAAATAAGAAAAATACACTAGTGGAGATTATAACTTTTACTTACTATGCTGTATGAGCAGGGTGTGTAGTCATAGTTTTGTCCCTTTTAATGAACATATACCTTTTTCAACCCTCATAAACAGAGAACACTGTGGGTAATTCGACACAACAAGATAGAGGGAGTTATTGTCTGTTGTTGACCTTTATGGTTAAACGTTGATTCAAGAGATGACGGTTTAGTATGCAACGGACATCAGAATTCAGATGCTTGAGTTCGCTTATCACAAGTGTGTGAACTTAGCCTATTCAAAGCTTTATGATAGGACCCCAATTTTTCCAATTCTGCAGTTTGATGTATAACTGCCTCATGATTGCTCGTTCATCATAGCCTCATTGCCTTATATTCTTCCTCCGTCGTGTAAGAGGAGGAATGCTTTGTCTTTCTTCAACAAATTACTCTATTTTTTGTTGAAACTATATTTGAAATACTAGGGTCCATGTACATTGCTGGTTATTTCCATTGTGATTGACCCCTTTATCAAGGTCTTTGTAACTTAGAAAGTTACACTTCTTGGGTGACATTGGAATCTCCTGGATAAAAATGCTTCAGATGTTGCTGTAATTCTCTTTAGCTACATGTTGCTATCAATCATTAGGTGTTGCAGTCAACCTTATAGAGATTGTTGTCAATGTTATAACGACACAATTACATATGGAGTGAAACTTGTGACCTAAGAAGAGGCCTCCCTGCCCCAACTTTATTGACTGCCGAGCTCGGTAGCGTGAGCTTGTGACCTGAGTGGGGGCAGTAAGGTGATGGGACAACCATGGTGCAGTCCATGACTTGTTAAAGGGTGGTTGTGTCTCTTCTTTGATGACAAAGAGATGGCTCGGTGTTTGGAGAGGACTGTGTGGGGTGCTATAGCTTGGGGGCATCCAACCACCTCCTGGGCTGGCTTCACAGAGCAGCGCTCGCCGATCAGCCAGTCCAAGCCCACCACTTAGATGTCGGGTAGTCATTGGTTCGACCATCGCTTTTTTATTAATTCTTTTATTTATATAATATATAATATACCCATGACATTGACTAGCGACTTGGGCAAGTACTTTGAGCCTTTCTTGTTTTATCAATCAGAGCACTAATAAAGTAAATACAAGTTTAAAACGTATGCATATAATACGGTCATATCAGTTTGATCTCACTAACTTTAAATCCTAGATTCACCTTTGTTAAAGGAAGTCATTGTATTTCGCTTCTACCTAAATTTTGCAGTGTCTCCCCGAATTGCATACTAAGTCAAGTTGAAGAAAAACTGACATTGGAAACATAAGAGAAGCCTTTTGGGTTCCCTCCTATTTCGGATATCCAGGGGCACATGGAACCTAGTTAGATTTTTCGATGCAGAGCATAAATTTATGTGTAAAAATTTACTATTTGCAATTAGTAAATATGAGCCTATAACTTCAAATATATGGATTAAATGTTAAAAATCTTAAAGGTTGAATCCATAAAGTTTAAATCCTGAATTCGCATACGATGGAATTGAATATTCATGAGATTGGAGTAACACTTATCTTTGGCGTTGGAGTGATTTATGTATTAACTTCTGGTTTCTGAGCAGGCATATAGAACAAATATGTATGACAAATTCCTTGTGTGTGTTGCCTACTTTTTTGGTATTATTTCTCATCCACTGTAAAATAAAATAAGGAAAGGACTGAAGAGTATCTCAGAGCAGTTGGCTAACCAGTTACGCTACAAGTCCAAGCCACTACTTCTATGTCGGATAGTCATTGGTTGAACCATCACCTTTTTATTTTTTCTTCTTTTTATACAAAAGAAACCCATCACAAGAGTAGCGACTTTTGGCAAATGCATGTTTTAAGCCTTTCATGGTTTTTCGGGGTATCAACTGTTTCTAATGTTATGTTTTACTTCCTCTTTTTGCAATTTGTTTGAATCTTTTACGAGGGTCAATTTAATTAATGATCGGTTTAAATTCGGACATAGATGTTTAAAATGTTTTGAAATAAAATTTATATATTTAAAATTTTTAAAGAAGACAACGTGCAGGAATTATCATGATGATCATCCAGGGGTTGTAGGCAATTAAACTTTTATTGAATTTAAAGCCATAAGAAATTTGGATTTGATTTCAATTAAATATATTTTGGTCCAAATAAATATTATGGGCTAATATAATTGGATTGATTACTTAAGTCCAATAAAAATTGACTGGGCTAGCCCATTTAGTTGGGCTACAAATAATGGCCCCACTTCATTTGGCACAATATGTCATCTTCCTAGAGGTCCAATTTGGTGTCACGTGTCAAATCACGTGGCACGTCAAGTCAAACGGAAGAGCCAATAATAACGTGCCACGTGTCAAAATGACAAGGCATGCCCAGTCACATTAAACGACCAATGAAACCATGCCACGTGTGCAAGTGACATGTTCTGGCCAATCAAATGCGGCCTTGTCACACTTCAATTTGGTTGGTCGGAAAGAGTTTGTTCTTATCATACTATTCCCTACCACAACTATAAATATGGGTCTTCATAACCTAGAAAAGACACCAGAAGTTATAACAAGAAGCAAGAGAGAGCTCGTGGATCAAACGCTGCAGATTTCTCTAAAAGCTACAAGCATTCAAGTGTTCTAAGGATTAAAATATCAAGATGAAGATTCAAGAACAAGCTGCAAGCCCTTGGATTAAAAATACGTCAAGATCAAGATCATACCTCAAGCACTTGGATTAAAATAAAATAAAATTCAAGATTAAGCTCGAAGGCTCTTTTATTTAATGTTGAAAAGTTGAATCGGAGGATTCATAGAGATTGTACACTCATATTATTTGAAATAAAATACTACGATTGTTGCAATATTTTTCTGTCTTGATTTTATTTTTTTGATGCAAATTTATTGTCTACAAATTCTGGAACACCCAGTAGGACAATCTCGACCTTTCATCTCAACTTTTCAATCACCAAAGTTCAAGAAAATCAAAATGGCTTCAAAGAAAATAAACTCCAGATCAATTTTCACTAAAGCTGCTAATTCCAAGTTCTATGTTGATGTGGAAAACATCTTCAATATTACCTTTGAAAGATTTGGGCCAGTTACAAGGAGCAAAGTAAGCTCTTTAGGACAACAAACACTTCAAGCGTCGTCCACATCAGCCCCTGTTGTCGGATCTTTATCCTCAAAAAGAACAAGATCCTCTACAAGCGCGACCTAAAAAGGGAATTATGTCATCGAAAGGATCGAAAAGGTTCTTGCTCAACTTAGTTTATCTAAGTCCAAGAAACTTTTCATGCAAGCTGATGATGATTACTTGAGTGTTGGATCTTCTCTAGCCTCCATTAATGCGACCTCTAAGTTCTACGCCAATGATGATCTATATTATTCTCCATCCTCTATGGCAATCATGCAAGCAATGGTTATTGAAGCTTCTACTGTAGAAGAACAACTTATAAATTTAACGAAAGCAGTTGAAGGCTAGTCAAAGCGCATGTAAGATCAAGATGCTAAACTTTCCAAGTTGACAAATAAATTGGTTAGTATAGTAGAAAGAGAATCCACACAAACACCTTTAAATCTTCAAAGGTCACAAGAGAAAGTAAACTATTTATAAAAGCAAGCAACGACAACCAAGGATATCCAAGTCTCCGTTGAAGGTATGGTTGCCATTGAGAAATTGAAGGACTTCATCATGGAGGCTATCAAAGATATGCCTGAGTCGGCGTCCAAATTATCTCTCACATATGCAAAGCCGTATAGGCAAAGAATTGATAACTTGAAGATGCATGATGGTTATCAACCTCCTAAGTTGCAACAATTCAATGGCAAGGGAAATCTAAAACAACATATAACGCACTTTGTTGAAACTTGCAACAATGCTGGAACATATGGCAATTATCTTGCCAAACAGTTTGTTCGATCTCTCAAAGGTAATGCATTTGATTGGTTCACAAATCTAGTCGGGAATAGTTGGAACAAGAGTTTCTCAATCGTTTCTATAGCATAAGACGCATCGTAAGTATGATCGAACTTACAAATGCTCATCAACGAAAAGATGAGCCAGTTATTGACTTCATCAACCACTGGAGGAGCTTAAGCCTCAACTGCAAAGATTGCCTTTTTTGAAACTTCTGGCATCAAAATGTGTATTCAAGGCATGCATTGGAGTATTCGCTATATCATACAAGGCATAAAGCCCAAAACATTTGAAGAGCTAACAACTCTTGCCCATGATATGGAACTAAGTATGGCCACAAGTGGAGACTAAGGGAAGCATGTCTTTGAGCCTTACGATGAAGAAAAAGAACAAGAAGGCGAGGATGGGGGCAAGTTTTCATTTGAAAATGAAACCGAAGAGTCTATGCATGTCACTCTGCTCCTCAATGCACGAGCCTAAACTGCAAGTTATAATGCTTCTATGAGTCTATGTTGTATGTCACGAAGCTCCCCAATTTTGAACTAAATCTTTGAGGCTTAAAACTCTTCAAATTCGAGCAAAGTCTTTAAGTTATAAAGCTCTTTAAATTCGAGCAAAGTGTTCAAGTCGCAAAGCTCTTCAAATACGAGCAAAGACTCAAGTCGAAAGCTCTTCAAAGTCGAGCAAGGACTTCAAATCACAAAGTTTTTCAAATTCGAGCCAAACTTCAAGAAGTAAAGCACTTCAAATTCGAGTAAAAGCTTCAAGTTGTAAAGCTCTTCAAATTCGAGCAAAGTGTTCAAGTTGCAAAGCTCTTCAACTTTGAGCTAAGTCATCGAGTCACGAAGCTCTTCAAATTCGAGTGGAACTTCAAGTTGCTAAGCTCTTCAAAATTGAGCATGTCTTCAAGTTGCGAAGCATTTCAAATTGTAAGCTAAATCTTCAAATTACAATGCTCCCGGACGCACAAGCTTAAACTGTATGTCATGAAGCTCTTCAAATTTGAGCAAAATATCTAAGTTGCAAGGCTCCTGGCACGACCCAAAATCTGACTAGTCGTGATGGCACCTAACCCAATCCGCTAGGTAAGCCAATTAGCAACTAACCAATTCCAATAATATTTAACAAGACAATTAAGTAAAAAAAATTATCTAAATCCTATACATTTCTTAAGGACTGGTAGTACAAATCATGAGCTTCTAAGATTAGAATTTACAAAGCTGGTATGAAATAAAAATACATTATCTGTTTGAAAAATATATAAGCAGATTAATAATTCTGGAGCTACCATGAACAAGAGGCAGCGATGACTGGAACACAGGTACATCTTAAGATCTAGCTCCCGTCGTACGCAGCAACATCATCATCAGAAATTTGCACGCAAGGTGGAGAAGTGTAGTATGAATACAATCGACCCTATGTACTTAATAAGTAACAAACCTAACCTTAGGTTGTGTAATGACCTGTCCTGTTGTTTTGAGAGTAATAGCCCCAATCTCCTATTTACTACTTCTCCCATATCTATTTCTGCTATTGTGACTTGCCGGGAGGTTTCGTTTTAGTTTTTTGTAGTGTTTTGGGACACTTAGTCCCTAAATGGAGGTTTAAGCCTTAGGATTTAGACCGTAGTTGGAACTGTATGAAGACGACTCCGGAATGGAATTCCGTCGGTTCCGTTAGCTCTGTTAGGTAATTTTGAACTTATGTGCGTGTCCGGATTATGTTTTGGAGGTCCGTAGCTTATTTAGGCTTGATATGGCGAAAGTCGAATTTTTGGAGATTTTGATCGGTAGTGGACTTTTTGATATCGGGGATGGATTCTGATTTCGGAAGTTGGAGTAGGTCCGTAATGTTGAATATGACTTGTGTGCAAAATTTGGGGTCAATCAGATGTGGTTTGGTTGGTTTCGGCATCGATAGTCGAATTTAGAAGTTTCAAGTTCTTTAAGTTTGAATCAGAGAAAGATTTGCTATTTTAGCATTTTTGATATGGTTTGAGGGCTCGACTAAGTTCGTATGGTGCATTAGGATTGGTTGGTATATTTGGTTGAGGTCTCGGGGGCCTCGGGTGAGTTTCGGGTGGTTAACAGACATGGAATGGAAGTTGAGAAATTTCTCAAGTTTGGTCTTTTGTTGGTATGATCGCCCCTGCGAGGGTATTAGCCACAGGTGTGAGGCCGTATGTGCAGAAGGTTGAGCGCAGGTGCGGAGATCAGCAGAGGTCGCAGGTGCGATGGTTTCTCCGCACCTGCGATAGCGCAGATGCGGGGGCAGCCAAGGTTAGTTGTTTTTGCAGGTGCGCCCACATTTTCGCACCAGCGGGCGCGTAGGTGCGAGCCCAAGCTCCGCAGGTGCGGAAATACCTGGGCAGTATTTAAAATCGAAGGGCACTCAGCCCATCTCTATTCCTCCATATCGTTTGGCTCCTCATGAGTTAAAGGAGTTGAAGGAGTAGTTACGGGAATTGCTTGATAAGGGCTTCATTCGGACCAGTGTGTCACCTTGGGGTGCTCATGTCTTATTTGTGAAGAAGAAGGATGGTTCTATGCGGATGTGTATTGATTAGCGCCAGTTGAACAAAGTCACAGTGAAGAACATGTATCCATTACCTCGTATTGATGAATTATTTGATCAGTTACAGGGAGCCAAAGTGTTTTCCAAGATTGATTTACATTCCGGCTATCATCAGTTGAAGATTCGGGAGCCAGATTTCCCGAAGACTGCCTTCCGGACTTTGTATAGTCACTACAAGTTCCTTGTGATGTCTTTTGGGCTGACCAATGCCCCGAAAACTTTTAAGCACTTGATGCACAGTATGTTACTGCCTTATCTTGACTCATTCGTCATTGTGTTTATTGACGACATTCTGGTATACTCCTAGAGTCTGGAGGATAATGAGCAGTACTTGAGGACTGCGCTTCAGACCTTAAGAGAAAAGAAGTTATATGTAAAATTTTCAAAGTGTGAGTTTTGACTAGACTCAGTGGCATTCTTGGATCATATAGTATCGAGTGAGGGGATACAGGTGGATCCGAAGAAGATTGAAGCAATGCAGAGTTGGCCCAGACCGTCCTCAGCTATGAAGATCCAGAGTTTTCTTAGTTTGGCGGGGTATTACTGTCGATTTGTAGAGGGTTTATCATCTATTGCAGCACCTATGACCAGGCTGACCCAGAAGGGTGCTCCGTTCAGGTAGACAAAAGAATGTGAGGAGAGCTTTTAGAAGCTCAAGACAACTTTAACTACAACCCCAGTATTGGTATTGCCTACAGGTTCGGGGTCTTATATTGTATATTCTGATGCCTCACTGATTGGTCTCGGTGCGATATTGATGCAGGACGGTAGGGTGATTGCCTACGTGTCCAGATAGCTGAAGGTGCATGAAAAGAACTATCATGTCCACGACCTTGAGTTAGCAGCTATTGTTCATGCCTTGAAGATTTGGCGGCATTATTTATATGGTGTTCCTTATGAGATTTACACCGATCACCAGAGTTTGCAGTATTTGTTCAAGCATAAGGATCTTAATTTGCATCAGAGAAGGTGGTTGGAGCTGTTTAAGGATTATGATATCACTATTTTGTTCCACCCTGGGAAGGACAATATGGTGGCCGGTGCTTTGAGTCGCCGGGCAGAGAGCTTGGGGAGCGTATCATATCTACTAGCAGTAGAGAGGCCCATGGCGTTGGATGTTCAGGCCTTAGCCAACCGGTTTGTGAGATTGGATAATTCTGAGCCGAGTCGTGTATTGGCTTGTGTGGTCTCTCGGTCTTCCCTTTATGATCGTATCAGGAAACGTCAGTATGATGACCCCCATCTACTTGTCCTTAAGGACACGGTCCAGCACGGTGATGCTAAGGAGGTCACTATTGGAGATGATGGTCCATTGAGGATGCATGGCAGGCTATGTGTGTCCAATGTAGATGGTTTGCGTGAGTTGATTCTTCAGGAGGCTCATAGTTTGCGGTACTCTATTCATCCGGGTGCCGCAAAGATGTATCAGGACTTGAAACAATATTTCTGGTGGAGGAGGATAAAGAAAGATATAGTAGAGTATGTGGCCCGATGTCTAAATTGCCAACAGGTGAAGTATGAGCATTAACAGCCATGTGTGTTGCTTCAGAAGTTGGATATTCTTGAATGGAAATGGGAGCGGATCACTATGGTTTGTTGTTGGACTCCCACGGACTCAGCGGAGGTTTGATGCAGTTTGGATGATTGTGGATAGACTGACCAAGTCGGCTCATTTCATTCCTGTGATGACTACCTATTCTTTCGAGCAGCTAGCTCGAATCTACATCCGTGAGATCGTCAGGCTTTATGGCATACCCGTATCTATCATCTCTTATCGGGGTATGCAGTTTATATTACGGTTTTAGAGAGCTGTACTGCATGAGTTGGGTACTCGGGTTGAGTTGAGCACAACATTTCACCCTCATACGGACGGACAGTCCGAGCGCACTATTTAGATACTGGAGGATATGCTCCGCGCTTGTGTGATAGATTTTGGGGGGTGCTTGGGACCAGTTCTTGCCACTTGTGGAGTTTGCTTACAACAACAGTTATCAGTTCAGCATTTAGATGGCACCATATGCGGCTCTGCATGGTAGGCGGTGTCGGTCCCCAGTGGGTTGGTTCGAGCCGTGCGAGGCCAGATTATTGGGTACGGACTTGGTTCAGGATGCCTTGGAAAAGGTTAAGGTGATTCAGGATAGACTTCGCACAACCCAGTCCAGACTGAAGAGTTATGCAGACCGAAAGGTTCGCGATGTTGTATTCATGGTTGGAGAGCGGGTCTTGCTCCAGGTTTCGCCTATGAAGGGCGTTATGAGATTCGGAAAGAAGGGCAAGCTGAGTCCAAGGTTCATTTGTCCTTTTGAGATGTTGCGGCGTATTGGGGAGGTTGCTTATGAGCTTGCCTTACCTCCCAGCCTAGCAGGAGTTCATCCGGTATTTTATGTTTCGATGCTCCGGAAGTATCACAGTGATCCGGCTCATGTATTGGATTTCAGATCAGTCCAATTGGACAAGGATATATCTTATGTTGAAGAGCCTGTGGTTATTTTAGACAGGCAGGTCAGAAAGCTAAGGTCAAATAATATTGCTTCCTTGAAAGTTCAGTGGAGGAGACAGTCGGTCGGGGAAGCGACTTGGGAGACCAAGCAGTATATGCGCAACCGTTATCCTCATCTTTTCACCACTTCAGGTATGTCTCTATGCTCGTTCGAGGACGAATGATTGTTTTAAGAGGGGGAGGATGTAACGACCCGGCCGGTCATTTTGAGAGTAATAGCCCCGATCCCCTAGTTACTACTTCTCCCATATCTATTTCTGCTATTGTGACTTGCCGGGAGGTTTCGTTTTAGTTTTTGGAGTGTTTTGGGATACTTAGTCCCTAAATGGAGGTTTAAGCCTTAGGATTTGGACCGTAGTTGGAACTGTGTGAAGACGACTCCGGAATGGAATTTTGTCAGTTCCGTTAACTCCGTTAGGTGATTTTGGACTTAAGAACTTGTCCAGATTGTGTTTTGGAGGTCCGTAGCTTATTTAGGTTTGAAATGGCGATAGTCGAATTTTTAGAGATTTTGACCGGTCATGGACTTTTTGATATCGGGGTCGGATTCTGATTCCGAAAGTTAGAGTAGGTCCGTAATGTTGAATAAAAATTTGGGATCAATCGGACGTGGTTGGGTTAGTTTTGGCATCGGTTGTCTAATTTAAAAGTTTCAAGTTCTTTAAGTTTGAATCGGAGGATGATTTGTGATTTTAGCGTTATTTGATGTGGTTTGAGGGCTTGACTAACTTCGTATGGTGTTTTAGGATTGGTTGGTATGTTTGAGGAGGTTCCGGGGGCCTCGGATGAGTTTCGGGTGGTTAACAGATTTGGAATGGAAGTTGAGAAATTTTTGAAGTTTGGTCTTTTGCCGGTATGATCGCACCTGCGAGGGTATTAGCCGCAGGTGCGAGGCCGCATGTGCGGAAGGTTGAGCGTAGGTGCAGAAGGGATGGAGATCAACAGAGGTCGCAAGTGCGATGGTTTCTCCGCACCTGCGATAGCGTAGATGCGGACCAGTGGTCGCAGAAGTGGAGGCATGCAAGGTTAGTCATTTTTGCAGGTGCGCCCACATTTTCACACCAGCGGGCGTGCAGGTGCGAGCCCAGGCTATGCAGGTGCGTAAATGCTTAGGCAGTGTTTAAAACCGAATGGCTTCGTGATTTTTGTCATTTTTGACTTTGCAAACTCGGTTTAGGGCGATGTTTGAGAGCATTTTCGAGGCATTTCTTGAGGTAAGTCCCTTGTGCTTATTTTTGATCAATAATCTTGCTTTCCCATTTATTTTTCCACCTAGTTAGTGTGTATTTAAGGTGGAATTTGGGAGTTTGAGGCTTGGAATTTGGAAAGTTTGATTTGTAGATTTGAAGGACCATTTAGTATTGGATTTTAGTAAATTTGATATGGTTAGACTCGTGAGTGAATGTGCTTTCAGATTTTGTGACTTTTACCCGATTTCGAGATGTGGGCTCGGGTCAACTTTTTAGGACGAATTTCAGAATTTTTGTTAATGTATTGATTTCATTAATTAGATGAGTCTATTATGGTTGTATATATGATATGTAATTGCTTTTGGTTAGATTTGGGCCATTCGGAGTCGGATATTTGTGGGAAAGGCATTGTGACCGATTGATTATGCTTGGTTCGAGGTAAGTGGCTTACCTAACTTTGTGTGGAGGAAATCCCCTTAAGATTTGGAACTATTGTGATATGTGAGCGCCCTGTACGTGAGGTGACGAGTACGTACACGGGCTAGTTGTGGAAAAACCTGATTTTCTTACTGAGCAGCAACCTGTTTTCCGTTTTTTTTGCGTTATACCATTTTAATGAGTATCAATCTATTTTCATTCTTAATTGAGTTATTCCAATATGTGTAGCTATACTGTTTAGTCTAATACAACATGTCTATGTGTCTTAACTACTTATGTGAACTTTGTGCAGCATGCTTAGTGATTTTCATGCTTCTTCCTTGACTGGTACTTAGTCTAAACGGTAAGATTTCGTGATGTAGTTGTATTTCTGTTATTTGCGCTGCATATTTACTTTGGGACTACGAAACGGTATTCCGGGAGATCCCCCTATACTGCATATTTGCTTTGGGACTACGGAACGGTATTCCAGGAGATCCCCATGTACTGCATATTTAGTTTGGGAGTAGGAATGGTATTCCGGGAGATCCCCCTGTCTTGCATATTTATTTTGGGACTACAGAACGGTATTCCGAGAGATCCCCCTGCACATTTATGTTTGGTACTATGAGACGGTATCTCGAGAGATCCCCTGTTGTA
The DNA here is from genome assembly GCA_000715115.1 of Nicotiana otophora. NCBI lineage: Eukaryota > Viridiplantae > Streptophyta > Magnoliopsida > Solanales > Solanaceae > Nicotiana > Nicotiana otophora. The sequence goes on from AWOL01S0003466.1 coordinate 72,389, forward strand.
TTTCTGTGTATTGAGCTATTACCTTCTATGAATTCTTTCTTGTTAAATTTCAGTCTTTATTTTACTGTGATATTTTATTTTTTCCTTGTTTTATTATCATATTCCAGTAGGGCCCGGACCTGACCTCATCACTACTCTACCGAGGTTAGGCTTGATACTTACTGGGTACCAATTGTGGTGTACTCATACTACTCTTCTGCACATGTTTTGTATGCAGATCCAGGTACTTCTTATCAGCCCCGCTAGTAGCTGAGAGTGCTTGCTGCTGTACGGAGACTTCAAGGTATATCTGTCGCGTCCACAGACCTCGGAGTCCGCCTCTATTCCCTCATATGTCATTTACCTTCCCTACTTCTGTTATTAGACTCTGGTGTATAGAGATACTAGTTTCCTTCTGTAGCTTGTGACTTATGATGTTCCGGGTTTTGGGATTACTGTGTATTTTGAACGGTTAGTTGTTTAATTTATGTTTTCATTTCATTATTCCGCAAATATTAGGCTTACCTAGTCATAGAGACTAGGTGTCATCACGACGTCATACGGAGGGGAAATTGGGTCGTGACATATTGAAATTAGTGACGAGCTTGTACCAAGGTCAGAGTCCAACTCCAATAACCAACAACAGTTTATAACAACATAAAGCAAGTAATAAAAGAAGTAATGCAAAGGTAAAATGCTCAGCTAAATCATGATTTCTAAAAATAGTTCTGCCTTTCAAGTGTATCAGTGAAAACCCAAGTCGTTTACCGAAGTTACCAAAAATATGAGTAAGTTTGAAAAGAGTAATTTTTCCAAAACTCCTTTCAACAATAAATAAAATGTTTCATTTTCTTTCGAGATAGCCAGTGTAAAAATGCATCACTATGCCCATATGTCAATATGTGTGAGAAGTCATGAATGACGTGATACCATACAACATGAGGAAAATACATCTCTATGTATGTATGTGATGTGTGCATGTCAATGCTATGTATTTTAGAGATGAACTCATGTACTCGCACTCTCAGAGTATTCAATCACTCAGTACTGTATATGGCCAATCCAGCCCAGAGAAGATCCATCCCAATATATATACATAATAACTGACATCCAGTCACTCAGTACTGTACAAGGCCAATCCAGCCCAGGGGAAGATCCATCCCCAAATATCAATGATTTGGACAAGATCTATGTCCAGGGAAGATCCATCCCTCAATATAAATGTTTCGTACAAGATCCATGTCGAGGGAAGATCCACCCCTCAATATAAATGCTTCGGACAAGATCCATGTCCATGGAAGATCCATCCCTCAATATAATCAACCGCGCTCATTAGGGGTATGTGTAGACTCCGGAGGGGCTCCTTCAGCCCAAGCGCTATAATTCGCACGGACAACTCACGTGCCATAGTATCAATACCAGAATCCGCACGAACAACTCACGTGCTGTACGGACAACTCATGTGCTATAGTATCAATATCTTCACAATCAGGCTTTCGACCTCACTCAGTCATCAATCTCTGCAATCTCTCTCTCTCACGGGCTCATAATGTCATGAAACTAGCCCGAAAATGATGATATGATGTATCAATAAATAACTACAGAGACTGAGATATGATATGTAATAAATGAATATGACTGAATATGACATTGCAATGTAAGCAAATAGCTCAACAACAGTAATAACCTCAGTGGGTCCCAACAAAATAAGCATGTAAGCTAGACATGGTTTCTATTACGAATCACAGCTCGATAACTCCAGTACGTAGAGATTTCATGATTACAGATAAGTTCAGATAACTACACAGTACCACAGAAATAACAAAGTCACAGTTCACACGGTGCACGCCCACACGCCCGTCACCTAGCATGTGCGTTACCTCAACACCAAATACATAACACGTATAATCAGGGTTCACACCCTCAACTCCAAGATTAGAAGAGTTACTTACCTCGAACAAGCCGAATCCAATGCCGAGTATGAGCACCTAATTTATGCAAGATAAATAATACTCCGAAAATTTCATTCCGCGCATATCAACCTCCATACACCTGCATGTCTCTTCAATTCAAGCCAAACGATCTGCATCTATTCAAATAACGTGCAAATAAATCACAATTTACTCCAATACTTAGAAATTAACAATTTATGAAAATTTCCAACTCAGCTCGAAAAATCGACGGTGGGGCCCATGTCTCGGAATCCGATGAAACTCACAAAATCTGACAATCCATTCAATTACGAGTTCAACCATACTAATTTCACTCAAATCCGATTCCGAATCAGTATTCAAATCCCAAAAATTTGTTTTTCTAAAATTTCTACAATTTTCCCCAAAGTTCCATCTCAAAATATGGATTAGATGATGAAAACAATTATATAATCATGTATGCTAACCAAATCCGAGTTAGAATCACTTACCGCGATGAAATTCTTGAAAATCCCACAAAATATCGCCTCAAACCGAGCTCCAAAGTCCAAATATAAAATAATACCCTAACCCTCGGCTATATAATACCAAGTCTGATCTCCCAATGTGCGGTCCTCACATTTTCAAGTGTTGTCCGCACATTTCCAAGTTATGCGGCGGCAGTCCAAATTGTGCGGCCTCATTTCACAGTGATTGCTTACCAGGCTTCAGTAAAAGGCCCATAACTTTCTGTACAAACGTCCAAATGTCCAAATGATTAAAGCTATACCTTTCTTAAAACTAGATTCAAAGGGCTACAACTTTTATTTTCGAATCATCTCCAAATTCGTTGTAGATTAAACAGTATAAGCCTCCGAAGTCGGACCATCGAACCTGCAGAACCCCCTGAAGTGCGGCCGCGATAAGAATTGTGCGGTCCGTACTTTTTCTCTGTGGTCCGTACTTTTCCTCTGCCTCAGCACTAAAAAATGTTCCCCCACACTTCCAAAAGTTCTAGAACATCATTAGAGTGCCGAAATGCCCGGACTCACTCAAAATTCACCCCGGAACTCATTCGAGCCACTCGGGACCCCGTCCGAATGTACCAACAAGTCCTAAAATATGATACAAACTTAGTCGATCCCTCAAATCACATTAAACAACATCAAAAATATGAATCGCACTCCAATTCAAGCCTAATGAAAAACTAACAATTTCCAACTTCAACCTTCAATGCCGAAACCTATCAAATCAAGTTCGATTGACCTCAAATTTTACACACAAGTCATAAATGACATAATGGATGTATTCAAATTTTCAGAACTGGATTCTGGACCCAATATCAAAAATTCAACTCCCCGGTCAAACTTCCAAACTTAAATTTCTATTTTAGCCATTTCAAGCCTAATTTAGCTATGGGCTTCCAAATAATTTTCTAGACACGCTCCTAAGTCCAAAATCAACATACGGAGCTATTAGAATTATCAAAACTCTATTTCGGGGTCATTTACACATAAGTCGACATCCGGTGAGTGTTCCAATTCATTCCAAAACCTCACCAGACCCTAACCAATCACCTCGGCGAGTCACATAACAACTATAAAGCACAAATTGAGCAGTAAATGGGGGAATGGGGCTGAAATACTTCAAACGACTGGTCGGGTCATTGCAACTCCTCAATATACGATCTTAAATTGCAAGTCTCTACGCTCCTTGACACATAAGCCTAAACTTTATGTTTCTACACTCCTGCCCCGCATGAGTCTAAATTGTGTACGACCCACCTAAAAAAAGTCCGCTAGGTTGAAAACCTTGAAAGAGGCATCCTAGGCAAAAATTAGGACTTAACAAAGGTTCGCTAGGTTGAAAACCTCAAAATAGGCTACCTAGGCAAAAGTTAGGACTAAAAGAAAACCTTCACCCATTCCAAACTACGGTATGACTTGATCCTCTTCACTGAGGTACGTAGGCAGCTTATAGTTTCATTATGAGTTTAGTCGCATGAGTTCAAAAGATACATAGTGCCTCAATGTTGTTCGAGCTGAGATACCATTCTTCTGTTAAACTTCGGATCCTATTTGATTTAAAGGGGGCAAGCCGCTATGGTAAATTGATGTCTTCAATGAAATAATTATAGTCTTTTAGGACGATACAAAGTATTTACATTGAAGTCCGGGGATTCTCTATGTCTTCATATTCATTATGGCTGTCCAACGGGACGGGACGTGACGGGACAAGACATGACAAAATTCACGGAACGGGACGACATTTAGCTGGGACGGTGGCAGGACGGGAAGAAATGGGACGGGACAAACGGGAGGCCCATCCCGTCCCGCTTACAAAAGGGATGGGACGGGACGGACGGCAGGCCCATCCCGTCCCGCTAACAAACGGGACGGGATGGGACATGACGGGTTCGCGGGCCTTAAGTGCCATTTAAAAAAAAATATTATTTAAGCATTGAGTTTGGCAACGGCTATTCTTTTGACAATGACTAAGTTTTTAAAGTTTGCAACAACTAGTTTTTTGACTTATTTAATAAACTTAAAAATTAAAAGGAAATTAGGAAACTAAGTAAAGAATTATCAAATAATAAAACAAAAGACCTGTAATGAAATATTCTAGTAATTATAAATTTATAATAGAGTTATAATTTATTTAATATAATTTCAAGCCATTAAGTAACTAAGTAAGAGTGTAAGACAATTCATAAAAAAAATTCAATGCTTAGAGCCTTTTATTTTATTAATAGAACTTTCAAATCTCACATACAAATATAATTCTTTTGAAGAGCACCTAATCTACACAGCCACCTTCTAGGAAGGGTTCTATTTGACTTAGGCCTCTTAGTAGCCAATTACAAATTATCACACTAATATTTGTAAGCTCCTATATAACTTCGTTGTAACTTATCTATAATTTTTTTCGGACATTGTTCTGGAATTGGCAATGTTGATTGATGTTCCATGAGTTCCATGCCGTCATCGCTCCCAGTGCTAAGTATCTCATTGTATTCTTCTTCTTCCCTAGTGGTTAATTTTTCAAAACCAAGATTTCTTCTTTCTGAATTAATCCAATCTCTGAATAATACAGAAATCTCTAGGCTGTCCTCCGCTAATGAATGTCTATGATCTCCGATTTAAAATCTTGTCGCGCTAAAAGCACTCTCCGATGCTACTGATGATGCTTGAATAGCAAGGATATCTCGGGCCATTATTAAAAGTGTTGGAAAAGTCTTGCCACGCTCCTAACACCATGCCAAAAGTTATTCATTGCCTTCTTCGTCTTTAATACTTTCCAATCCTTGATTAAGATAAGAATCAAGTTCATCATCAATAGAGGAATCAAAACCTCTTATATCATCCATATCTTCCCATAGAACTTCTACTCTAGACTTAGATTTATATTTATCAAACATTGATCTAACATAAGAATATACGTTAGCTTGGCAGTCTTCGAGAGATGGTTGTTCATTTTCTTGAATTGCTAAATTCTCATAAATTTTACGAACAAGTCCTTTTGTACCTCTTAATTTTAAAGATGGGTTAAGTATAGTAGAAATTAAATAAACTTGAGGAATAGGGAAAAAATACTTTTTAAATTTTAAAATCATTTCATTAATGGCCGGTGCATTAGTTGGATTAGTTTTATACTTACCAAATACAACAGAAATTCCACAAATATGCCATAATATTTGTGTAACAGTAGGATAATATATACCAGAAAATTATTTTGTAGCATAATAAAAATTTTCTAAAATTTAGTAAGCAATTGGAGTCGTTGCCCAACAACTAAAATGCAAAAAAAAAAAAAGAAAAACGGACGCGGGACATGCGGGACGAGACGGAATGAGACGGGATGGGACAGGCGGGACGGGACGGGACAAAACGGGATGGGACAAACGGGACGAAATAGCCATCTCGTCCGATCCCGTGTCCCGTTTAACATGGGCCCATCCCGTTTAGAATTAAGTAGGACGGGACGTCCCATCCCGTTGGACAACCTTAATATTCACATAACCTTCAAGTTTGTTGGTCTTTATAGCCGTTCACTGCCCTAAAAATTAGGAAGAAAAGAGAGGCGTCAAAAGGGAACACAAGTATAAGAAGAAAGATTGCTTGGCACAATGTTTTAAATTCAGTGAGACTTGAACCCAAGATATTTGTGACAATGAAGCTCTTGAATTTCGATTGATAACAAGAAAAACGTTTTGTGATCCCGAGGCTACCATACCAAAAACATAAAAGTTTTGGTGAAGTCACGCCAATTCGGAATTGTCGGTGTATCAAAATCTGATGTTGATTTCGAAATACTATCTGAAACTATGCTTAAGGTATTACAACAACAACAACAACCCAGTGAAATCCCACTAATGGGGTCTGGGGAGGGTAGTGTGTATGCAGACCTTACCCCTACCCCGAAGGAGTAGAGAGGCTGTTTCCGAAAGACCCTCGGCTCAAGAAAATAAAAAGCCAAAAGAACAAAAATGAGACAATATTAGTATCATCACAACAATCATAGGAAAAATAAGAACATCATGAAATCCAGAAGAAAGATACAGAGCAAAGGGAGACAATATTAGTATCACCGCAGCAATCATAAGAAAATAGGAACACCATGAAATCTAGAAGAAAGATGCAAAGCAAAAGCGATAGCTAGTAAATAGGACCGGCACTGAAAAGCAAAATAGTAAAACACAACATTGCCACTAGCTATCTTAGACAAAACCCCTACATGGCTAGTCCCATAATGGTACGAAGTAAAGCACGACTCAACTACCTCCTAACCTACAACCCTAATACTCGACCTCCACATCTTCCTATCAAGTGTCATGTCCTCAGAAATCTGGAGCTTCGCCATATCCTGCCTGATCACCTATCCCCAATACTTCTTAGGCCGCCCTCTACCTCTTCTCGTGCCTTCCACCACTAGCTGCTCACACCTCCGTACCGGAGCATCTGGGCTTCTCCTCTGAACATGTCCGAACCATCTAAGCCTCGCTTCCCGCATCTTGTCATCAATGGGAGCCACATGCACCTTCTCCCGAATATCATCATTCCTAATCTTATCTATCCTAGTGTGCCCGCACATCCACCGCAACATCCTCATTTCTGCTACTTTCATCTTCTGGATATGTGA
>AWOL01S0003466.1:80584-95591 GCA_000715115.1 Nicotiana otophora
TCATTCCTAATCTTATCTATCCTAGTGTGCCCGCACATCCACCACAACATCCTCATTTTTGCTACTTTCATCTTCTAGATATATAAGTTCTTAACGGGCCAACACTCAGCCCCATATATCATGGTCGGTCTAACCACCGCTCTATAGAACTTACCTTTAAGTATTGGTGGCACTCTCTTGTCACACAGGACTCCAGATGCTAACCTCTACTTCATCCATCCTACCCCAATACGGTGTGTCACATCCTCGTCGATCTCCCCTCCCCCCTAGATAACCGAACCAAGGTACTTGAAGCTGCCTCTACTCGGGATGACCTACGAATCAAGCCTCACATCCACGCCCATTTCCCCTGGCTCAGCGCTGAACTTACACTCCAGGTATTTTGTCTTCGTCCTACTCAGCTTGAAACCCTTAGACCCAAGAGCCTGTCTCTAAACCTCCAGCCTCTCGTTAATAACGGCTCGCGACTCATCAATTATAACTATGTCATCGGCGAATAGCATGCACCATGGCACATCCCCTTGAATATGGTGTGTTAACGCGTCCATCACCAGGGCGAATAAGAACGGACTGAGCGCAGAACCTTGGTGTAACCCCATTACAATCGAAAAATGCTCAAAGTCGCCTCCTAGTGTCCTAACCCGAGTCTTAGCCCTATCATACATGTCCTTAATCGCCATAATATAGGGAACCGACACACCTTTTGCCTCCAGGTATCTCTAGAGAACTTCTCTAGGAACCTTGTCATACGCTTTCTCTAGGTCAATAAACACCATGTGCAGATCCTTCTTCCTCTCTCTGTACAGTTCCACCAACCTTCTAACAAGGTGTATAGCTTCTGTAGTCNTTGAATATGGTGTGTTAACGCGTCCATCACTAGGGAGAATAAGAATGGACTGAGCGCAGAACCTTGGTGTAACCCCATTACAATCGAAAAATGCTCAAAGTCGCCTCCTAGTGTCCTAACCCGAGTCTTAGCCCTATCATACATGTCCTTAATCGCCATAATATAGGGAACCGACACACCTTTTGCCTCCAGGTATCTCTAGAGAACTTCTCTAGGAACCTTGTCATACGCTTTCTCTAGGTCAATAAACACCATGTGCAGATCCTTCTTCCTCTCTCTGTACAGTTCTACCAACCTTCTAACAAGGTGTATAGTTTCTGTAGTCGAACGACTCGGCATGAACCCGAACTGATTGTCGGATACAAACACTGTCATCTCCACCAACCTATATTTTATACATATTTTAGATTTTGAAGTCTTGTTTTCAACAAATCAAACGGTTCGTGATTTCGACGTTCCAACATCAAGATATAAAAGTTTAGGTGAAGTCGCGAAAGTGTGAAATCCGCAGCGTATCGAAATTTTATGTTGATTTCGAAATATTATCTGAAACTATCCTTAAGATTTTGAAGTCTAGTTACTAAAAAATCAAACGGTTCATAATTTCGACATTTCTACACCAAGATATAATTTTTTTGGTGAAGCTGCACAAATATGAAACTATCAACGTGTCAGACTTTGTTTTTTTTAAAAAAGTTTTCATTGTAAACTTTTAAAGGTGTTAGTCTCAAACTTTTAAAGGTGCTCGTGCCGAACTTTAAAGGGTCCTCACTGCCGACTTTTAAAGATTTCTACCGCGAGCTTTTAAGGGTCTTCGCCACGAATTTTTTAAAAGTCTTCATCGCGTGGTTTTAAAAATCTTCACCGCGAATTTTTAAAGGTCTTCACTGTAAACTTTTAAAACTCATGACCGCGAGCTTTTAAGGATCCTTGCGTAAACTTTTAAATGTCTTCGCCACAAATTTTTAAAAGTCTTCATCGTGTGCTTTTAAAAGTCTTCACCGCGAACTTTTAAAGGTCTTCATTGTGAACTTTTAAAGCTCATGACCGCGAGCTTTTAAGGATCTTCGCGCGAACGTTTAAGGGTCTTCGCCATAAAGTTTTAAAAGTTTTCATCGCGTGCTTTTAAAAGTCTTTGTAAGCACGTAATTTTTGATCCGTACAATTTCAAAAGTTAATTTTAGAAGTATTGAGTATAATATTTTAAAAATACAAAATTAGTTTCATATAATTTACCTTAATTAATTGAAATTAATTTTATATTTAATAATTTATTTTAAGTTATTAAGTTTCCTAATTGTTGGACTTTAAGAGTTGAAATCCGAAATCTTGAACCCAATTTCAAATTTCTTAAGCCCAAACTTCCTTTAGCCCACACCATTACCCCATGACCCGTTAAACTCACCAGATCGGCCCGCCCCATTAGACCCTTCTTTTAAATCCTAGCCGTGTACTCCCTTCCTATCCAATGGCTCTCATTCCCCCAAGCCCCCATATAAAAATCAAATCTTCCACAAACCCTAATCCCATTAGTCCTAGAGAAGTCAGCCGCCCACCCTAATTTCTCTCACCATTTTGCCCGCCGCCTCACTACCCAAACCCACCAAAAAATCCCCCCTAACCAATCACATGGTCTCTCCTCTCATCCCCTTCCACGTGGCCTGAAAAATAACGGATTTCGTACTATCCGAATCTTCCCTCATCTCTCCCACGCGCTCCCCCCTCTTGGACGTTTGATGATTAATGTGAGTCGTAGGATTAGGAGTGAAACTCTTAATCTTAGCCTTCCATTTCTCAGAAATCGGCCTATATAAGGGTGGTTTTCAGGATTTTGAGGGGAGGTTTTTTTTTTTTTTGGCTGGAGAATTTCGGATAGAAAGTTTTTTTTAGGAAAAAAGAAGAAGTAAGAGCCAGGATTTACAAAAGGAAGGGCTCTGCTTTTGTTTCCATTTTTCAGCTTGTAGTTTAATTTGAATCTCAGAAAAACAAAAAAATATATATGTTTCTTCTTTCCATTCCAGTTTTCGTTTTCAAAGATAGAGTTTGATTGATGTTTGAGTTTGAGTTCGTGTTCGGATTCGAAATTCCGGTGCCGATTCGAGTTTCCGTCCGAGGTTCGTGGTTTCGATTTGGCTCGCTGTTTCTGCTTGATAACGTTGCAGTTTTCAGTTGAAACTTTAGAGTAAAACATTGTATCTGCTGATTCCTTTACTGTTATTAAAAAGAATTTCGACTAAACAGGTTCATCTTTTCTCCTTTTCTCTGTTATTCGTGATGTTACTTTCATATTATTGTGATTGAAATATGGTGATGCCATATTCTCTTGGTTACTGTGATTGTAGTCTCGATTTGTGCTTAAGGACAGATATTTGACATTCTGTTCTTGTTGTTGGAAATTCGGTTTTGTTGATTGATATGTTTGAACATGAGCAATTGGAAGTTGAAGTGTAACCACTGGTTTGCGACGTAACTCGAGCTGATTTTGCCTTCAACAAAGTAATCTTTACGATTGTTAGTGTGATAGTTGTTTTAAAAGTTCAGTTTGTCATTCAAGTTCCTTTGTTAATTAAGTTTGGTGCAAATCGCATTCCCGGCAGTCGTGTTGTTGAATCTGTATTAGTTATGACTGATTGAAATTGGAACTCGTGGTTTAAGTGTGCTCAGGCGCTTGTGAGTTTGAGTCTTCTGTTGAGTGTCCCCCATTCCACTGTGGTAAATAATGAGATTAATGGTTATTTCCTTTCAGAGTTTGTGTCATGTTCTGTTATGATAGTTAAGTGAAGAAGTTGTTTGTGTTGGTTGATTTAACGCGAAGATATGAACGAGTGGCTTCAAACATGTATAAGTATGAACTGCCGTTTCTTTGTGATGGAATTGAATGGGGTTAAGGAATACAAACTCTCATTCATATTTTCAATACATCAACCTTTGCCTTATTTTGTTTCTTGTTATTTATTACTATTCATTAGCTGGCTTACTTAGTCCTATGCCTTCTGGAAGACTACTATTTTAGGTGTTTTACTCTCTGATTTGGACGTATGTTTCTATTCTTGCTGTTTGGCTATTTGATCTCGCCAATTTGTCAATGTTTAACACTTTTGCGTTCTTCTTTGAATGAACATGGGTCATGGGAGTTGGGAAGAGGCAAAGCCTATTAGTAATTAATAGTTCTCATGTTTTAGGATTGGGCTTGGTCAAATGCATGAAATAAGAAGTTTAAAAGGAAATGAGCATGAAATCCATGTTAGTAAATTATTCCATAATCACAGGCTTTTTCACACACAACCACCGAATTAGGAATTAGGGATTACACAACTTATAAACAATCGGAGTGTGCTTTAGGTGCATAAATAAATCATCGTGACTATGGGTACGGTTCCCGTGGCATGGTCACGATACGTAAATCCCAATTCGAGTGTGCGTTTCACGTGACTCGACCATAACTTCAAATAATAATAAAATTAACATGCTGAAAATCGCGGGTGCGTTTCACGTGGCGCGATTCGCAATGTGTACAAAACAAACGAGTGCGCGACATCGCGACTTGTTCAAACAAATTTCATAAATACTAAAACGGTTTAAAAAGTAAAAAATGCATAATAGGTTTCAAACATGTATTGAATCAGATAATTAGGCCAGTTATTAATAGTTGAGCGACCGTGCTAAAACCACGGAACTTGGGAGTGCCTCATACCTTCTCCCGAGTTAACAGAATTTCTTACCCGGTCTTCTGTGTTGGCATACCAAAATAGAGTCAATTTCCTCGATTTGAGATTTTAAAATAAACCAGTGTCTTGGGACACCACAAATTATCCCAAGTGGCGACTCTGATTAATTAAATAATCCCATTTCGATTAACGTCACTTTAATTGGAAAAACTCCATATTCCCTCGGAAAAAAGGAGGAGTGACAGCTGTGGCGACTCTGCTGGGGACAAGAATCCAGAATCTATGGTTCAGGGTTCAGAATTCGAGCTTAGAATAGCTGTTATGATTGGCTTTCATGATTGTCTGATTTTTACGTGTTTGAACCTAATGTACTAAATGCATATTGTGTGAAATGTATATAAACTGCTGCGAAACCCTTCTTCTTTCCGAGTCTTCTAAATCTTCTGGGAAGCGTGCGCTTCGCGTGACTTCTTTTCTATTAGAGTCATATCCTAATTTTAGGACGAGGTTCGGACAAGTTGCAAAGTCGGTGAAGTTTCTGTATTCTCGGTACGCTGCCCCCTCGGCTCGAGTTGTCCGCTCGGGTAAGCCAGGTCTAGAACAATACACCTAGGATTCAAACTTAGAATGACATAGCCTCATGCCGGATCCCTAGTAGGTACGTTGTTTGCATCACGTGCATTTGACTTTGGGGACTCAACACAGGGGCTGGGTCCGTCTAGGACAAGTGTACCTAAAAATCAAAATACCATCCTGATGCATTTTATGTGCTACTTGTGCATTTATTTGCTTCGGCTTGTATGTTGATCGGTTTCTAGAATAGGGGAAAAAACATCAAGAAAAACCAAGAGTGAGGTAGGATAGAAAAACACCCGGTTCTGAAAATTCCGGTATTCAAAATCCCGAAACTTAGCCAAAATTTTGAAAAAAAAAAGAAAGTCATTTCAAAATAAATAACATTTTTCTGTGCGTCAAAACTTGCCGAACTATGCGGGTCTGATTCCCGCCGGATATGAGATACGTAGGCAAATGTCAGCTGTTCCGGCCCACAATTTTCAAAAAATCCAAAAATATTTTCCTTACTTCCTTCTTCATAGAATTATTTCTTTGAGACCCCAATTTAAAAAATTAAAAAGTATTTTCTTTTTCCTTTAGAAGCCTTTCTTTTGAAAATTTTCGAAAAAAAAAAATTCCTTTCTTCTTTAGAAGTTTTTCTTTCGAAATTTCGGAAAAAGAAAAGTTCAAAATTAAAAAAAATATATATTTTCTTTCTTCTTTAGACGTCTTTCTTTTCAATAATTCTGAACAAAAAAAAAAAACAAATCGAATTCCAAAATATTTTTTTCTTCTTTATAAGTCTTTCTTTTGGAAATTAAAAAAAATCATTCAAAATCCAAAAATAAAGAGTTAGTTTATTTACTATATTTCTAATCTTCCCGAACTACATAATGATCGGATTCATGCAGCGTCATGATACGTAGGCAATCCCCATAGGATTCGATCATAGCCATAAAATTAAAATAAAAAAAATAAAAAGAGAAAAAAAAGTGAGTAAAAAAAAAAGAAAGAAAAGAGGGGCAAAAACAAAAAAAAAACAAAATAAAAGAGCGAAAATAGTAGAAAAAAGAAGGAAAAGAAATCAAAGGTTGAAATTTGAGAAAGAGATAGCAAAAGCCGGAATAAAACACACAGCCGTTGCAAAAATATTTAGAAACGTTTAACTATTCAGGTGCATTGCATCCCCAATACGGGATCCCCTATCTGTTAAATGCTTCAAAACTGACAAGGTTGCTCAATGTCAGCCAGGTGCTGTTTAGGTGGTTAGTTTGTTGACATCCTGGCAAGTCACCCCTACAACACCTGGTTAAAACGCAAGGTAGTCATGACCAGCAAAGAAACGGACACCGAAGTTGTTGACCCACCGAGGGAGATTGTAGAATCAGAATCTGAATTGAAAGAGGAGGTCCAAAGGTTGAAACATCAAATGGCGGAAATGTATCAGGCCTGGATCAAGGGACATCCTCCACTTTCACTCCCGACCAACTATACAGAAAAACCTACCTCCATCCCACCACTATCCCAAGCCCTGATGCCCAGTACCATTGATTTTTTCCCTTAACATGCACCAGGCTTTACCCCTTACCATAACTACTCCGGCACCTCATCCCAAATTTTTCATGCTCCACCAGCGAAAACATCCTCATACCCCGCTCCAACATCTGCTCCTATTTTTGTACCCCCTCAAGCGGATACCCTCCACCGATCTCCTAGTGAACCCGTGTTCCAAGCTCTAGATACCCAATACTATGCTCCAGAACCAACCTTCAAAATCCCGGATCCTCACTCCTACACCTCACTTTGAACCTCATGTTGAAACCGAGAAACCATCCAAGAACGTGGAGCAAGATGAGATATTCAGGAAAGTGAAGAGTTTAGAGCAATCTTTGAGGAATATGCAAGGGATATGAAGCCAAGTAAGTGTGGCTTACAATGACTTGTGCTTGTTCCATGACGTCCAACTGCATGTCGGGTTCAAGATGCCCAAGTTTGACATGTACGATGGACATGGAGATCCCGTGGCCCATTTGAGAGGCTTTTGCAGCAAGATGAGAGGCGCCGGTGGGAAAGACAAATTATTGATGGCGTATTTCAGTCAGAGTCTGAGTGGGGCGTACACCATAGAAATTGTCCCGGATCGCCTATCCTTGACCAATATAAAGAAGAAGCCCATTGAAAGTTTTAGGGAATATGGGTTCAGATGGAGAGAGCAAGCTGCACGGGTCAATCCTCCAATGGAAGAAGACGAGATGGTTGAGTACTTTCTTTAAGCCCTAGAGCCTACTTACTTTGGCCATTTGATCTCAACCATTGGTAAGTCTTTCAACGATGTGGTAAAGATAGGAGGAATGGTGTAAGAGGGACTCAAGTCAAGCAAGATCATGAGCTACTCCGCCATAAAAGCATCTACACAAGCAATTCAAAGTGGCATAGGAAGCTTGTTAGGCAAAAAGAAGAAGGATGATGTCGCTATGGTTGTCTCTGGATAATGGCGTGGCCCGAGGGTTTCGCCTCACCAGTACACCCAGCCTCGACCCCAACCTTAAGCCTATACCGAAGCTCTATATAATCCATCCCAACATTATTTCCCACCACAAGACCCTCAATACTCAGTCAGACCACCCCAATACCATGTTCACCACGCACAGTCATATGCTCAACCCCCTCCTTACCCGCAATGGAATACTCCAACTCCACAAAATCCTTATCCACCCCCACAACCATACCGAAACCCTACTAGTCCAAGCTTTCGACCAAGGCCAGATTATAGGAGAGAAAGGCAGCAGCGTAAAGAAACTTTCACTCCGCTTGGAGAGTCCTATGCCAGTTTGTTTCAAAGGTTGAGGCAATTGGACGTCTTGAGGCCGATTAAGTCAAAGATACCAAATCCACCCCCAAAGAACCTCGATTATTCTCTAGGGTGCGCATATTGTTCTGATGCCCCAGGTCACGACATAGAGAAGTATTGGTATTTGAAGAGGGCAATCCAAGAGCTTATTGATACAAATCAAATAGTGGTCCAAAGTCCGGATGCTCCAAACATCAAGAATAATCCTTTTCCAGCCCATGCAGAGACACATATGATCAAAATAGTTTAAGGATCGGGAGCCCAAGAATTTTTCCAAGTCCGTCATGATGATTCGTGCTAGTGAAAGTAATTTAGTTAAGGCTCCAGACTCTACAAAAGCAATTCCTTTGACAGTTGAAGGGATGACGGAGAAGCTAAGTATTCTCAATGTGAAGCCACCTGTGTTGGTTGTGAAAGGGCCTCCAGATAATGTTGGATCGATCCAAGAAAATCCGAGAGTGGTCATGCCAGGGGTCCCGAACAAGCCTGTCATCGTCGTGGAAGGGGCTCGTATTACCCTTGTTGTCATTAAGCCAGTAACCTTGTTACCAATGGTTGATACAAAGGTTGTCCTGTGGAATTACAAATAGGTGATAGTGACATATAAAAGGGGTACAAGTAGAGGAAGAAGTCAATGAAACCGGAGGATTGACTCATTTTGGGAGATATTTTACCCTAGAGGAATTGAAGAAAGCCAAGCCATTCAAGGATAGCCAAATCCCAGTAAAGATGCCGGTCACCGAAGAAGAGGCTGAGGAGTTCCCGAAAAACATGAAAGTTCAAGACTATTCCATTGTGGAGCAGTTAAGGAAAACACTAGCTCAGATATCTCTTTTGTCTTTGCTGATATATTCAGATGAACATCGCAGAGCCCTGATGAAAATTTTGAATGAGGCCCATGTCCCTGATAAGATCACGGTAAACCACTTGGAAACGATTCCTAACAAGATCTTCAAAGCAAACAAGATCATTTTCTCAGATGATGAACTTCCTATGGAGGGTACAGAACACAACCGTGCTCTTTATCTCATGGTGAAGTGCGAGGATTCTGTTGTCTCAAAGGTGCTGGTTGATAACGGCTCTAGTGCAAATATTTGCCCCCTATCCACTTTGCAAAAGTTGAAGATCGGCACTGAAAGAATCCACATGAACAATGTATGTATTCGAGGTTTTGATGGAGGAGGTAAAGATTCTATCGGTGATATAATGCTCGAATTATCGATAGGGCCAGTTAAGTTCACTATGGAGTTCCAAGTGCTAGATGCAACTGTCTCCTACAACTTGTTATTGGGCAGGCCCTGGATACATGCCGCTAAGGCAGTCCCGTCTTCTCTGCATCAAATGGTAAAGTTAGAATGGCACAGGCAGGAAATAGTCGTGCACAGTGATGAGAACCTATCTGCTTACAATAACACAACTGCTCCATTTATTGAAGATGAAGATGATAAAGGGCGTTGGGTCTACCAAACTTTTGAAACAGTATCTGTTGAGAATATTCTTGAGGGAGAATGCATTCCAGGTCCGAAGCTGCCCTCCGTGTCCGTCATGGTAGCAAATGAAGTGTTGAAGAATTGTTTTGTGCCGGGCAAAGGTCTGGGTTCATCTCTACAAGGTATTGTGCATCCAGTGTGTCCACGTGAAAGTTTTGGTACATTTGGTTTGGGATTCACGCCCAGAGGGAAGGACGTGAAAATGGCTAAAAATTTAAAGCGGAAGGTATGGTCACTCCCTAAGCCTGTTCCACACATCTCCAAGTCTTTTGTCAAGCCATGGGACGCAAAACGTCCAATATCATCAGTTCTGAAACCTGTGGTCGACTTTGACGAAGAGCTGATCAAGAGGTTCCAGAGTCGGTTTGATGAGGTTAATATGGTATAAATTGGGAAAGGTTCCAGTAACGCAGATGTGCAGCTCGTTGGGCCAAATGTGAAGCTTAGCAATTGTAAAGCTACTCCTCTCCCTACCCAGAAGGAGTTTTGGTAGTTTGCTTTGTTTTCCTTTCTATTATCTGGGTTATTCGAGGGTTGTAATCTAGATTTTTATTTTTCGCTTGTTATGATGTTCAAACCCTTCTATCCTTTTTATTTACAATGAAGTACAAGTTCCCATTTTCCATTATTCCTGATAGCGTTTCATTTTTGTTTTTCTTTTGTATAATTCTTTTTATGCTGGTTTCAATGACATGCCATGCATGAGGAATTTTCAGCCAAATCTTAAAAGCTAATCTAATTCTGAAATAATAATCCAAGAAGTAGAGTGTGATGATGAAAGCAGCATTTGAGGAAATCAGTAAAGAACTAAAACACTTTGAAGAAAAACCCAAGCCTAATTTGAATGAAATTGAAGCAATCAGTTTAGAAGATCAAGATAATGTCAGGGAAATTAAGATAAGTATGCATCTGGAACCGCAAATCAAGGAAGAAATAATCAAAGCATTGTTTGAATACAAAGATGTCTTTGCATGGTTGTATGACGATATGCCGGGTTTAAGCACTAATTTGGTAGTTCATAAATTACCAACTGATCCTGCATTCCCTCCTGTCAAGCAAAAGTTAAGAAAGTTCATGACTGACACGAGTGTGAAGATTAAAGAAGAAATCACATAGCAACTTGAGGCAGAGGTCATTCGGGTCACTCAATATCCCACTTGGTTAGCTAATGTTGTGCCAGTACCAAACCAAAGAAAGATGGTAAGACCAGGGTATGTGTTGATTATCATGATCTCAACAAGGCAAGCCCAAAGGATAACTTTCCATTGCCGAACATCCACCTTCTGATTGATAACTATGCCAAGCATAAGATCGGGTCTTTTGTGGATTGCTACGCGGGATATCACCAGGTCTTAATGGATGAGGAAGATGCAGAAAAGACAGCGTTCATCACGCCATGTGGGACATATTGCTACCGAGTAATGCCATTTGATTTGAAGAATGCTGGGGAACATTACATGAGGGTGATGACTGCCATATTTCATGACATGGTACATAAGGAGATTGAGGTTTATGTAGATGATGTGATCATAAAGTCAAAGAAGCAGTCTGACAATGTCAAGAATTTGAGAAAGTTTTTCCAAAGGCTCCGCAGGTACAACCTCAAGATCAATTCAGCAAAATGTGCATTTGGTATCCCGTTCGGGAAACTACTGGGATTCATAGTCAGTCGACGCGGTATTGAGTTAGATCCGTCGAAGATCAAATCCATCCAAGAATTACCACCGCCAAAGAATAAAACCGAGGTGATGAGCCTACTCAGAAGGTTAAACTACATCAGCAGGTTTATTTCTCAGCTCACGACGACCTGTGAGCCCATCTTTAAGTTGTTGAAGAAGAATGTTGCGGCTAAGTGGACTGACGAGTGTCAATAAGCATTTGATAAGATTAAGAGTTACCTGTCAAACCCACCCGTGCTGGTCCCGCCGAAGCCTGAAAGACCTTTAATTCTCTATCTGACAGTCCTGGATAATTCTTTTGGTTGTGTATTGGGTCAACACGACATCACCGGAAAGAAATAGCAAGCAATTTATTATCTCAGCAAGAAGTTCACTCCTTATAAGATTAAGTATACCCTTCTTGAGAGGACATGTTGCGCCCTGACTTGGGTGGCACAAAAGTTGAAGCATTATCTTTCGTTCTACACTACTTACCTCATTTCTCGCATGGATCCTTTAAAGTACATCTTTCAGAAGCCCATGCCCACAGGAAGACTGGCAAAGTGGCAGATTTTGCTCACAGAGTTTGACATCATCTATGTGACTCAAACCGCAATGAAAGCCCAAGCCTTTGCCGATCACCTGGCTGAGAATCCGGTGGATGAAGAATATGAGCCACTGAAGATTTATTTTCCTGATGAAGAAGTAATGCGTGTTGATGAGGTTGATTATAATGAAAAGCCAGGCTGGAAATGCTTCTTTGATGGAGCTTCTAACATGAAAGGTGTCAGAATAGGAGTTGTACTCATTTCTGAAACAGGGTGTCACTGCCCTGTGATGGCCCAACTTCGATTTTATTACACCAACAACATAGCCGAATATGAAGCATGCATTCCGGGTTTGAGGTTAGCTGTAGATATGGGAGTCTAGGAGATACTGGTTTTGGGTGATTCAGATTTGTTGGTTCACTAGATTCACGGTTCCATGATATCAAGGAATACATCAAGTCTGGGTATATCCGGTACATGCCACATGTGATCAAAAGAGAACCATTCGACATCTGGCTAGTGGATTCTTCTTAAGCTGGGGAATCTTGTACAAGAGGACTACATATCTAGGATTACTAAGGTGCATATATGCTAAACAAGCTTCGACTATCATGGCCGAAGTGCATTCTGGAGTTTGCGGGCCGCATATGAACATGTATGTCTTGGCAAAAAAGATACTCCGAGCAGGTTATTATTGGCTGACCATGGAACGAGATTGCATCAGCTTTGTTCGCAGGTGTCATCAATGCCAGGTGTGCGGTGATTTGATTCATTCTCCGCCATCTGAGTTGCACACAATGTCTGCACCTTGGCCCTTTGTTGCTTGGGGCATAGATGTCATTGGACTAATTGAGCCGGCAACGTCAAGTGAGCATAAGTTTATTCTGGTGGCCATTGATACTTTACCAAGCGGGTCGAAACTGTAACTTTCAAGTCCGAGACCAAGAAGGCGGTGGTATATTTTGTTCATTCAAATATAATTTGTCGGTTCGAAATTCCCAAGGTAATCATTACAGACAATGCTGCTAATCTCAACAGTCATTTGATGAAAGAGGCATGCCAACAGTTCAAGACTATGCATCGAAATTCCACTCCGTATTGTCCCAAGGCAAATGGGGTTGTTGAGGCTGCTAACAAGAACATAAAGAAGATACTGCGTAAGATGGTGCAAGGTTCTAGGAAATGTCATGAAAAGTTACCTTACGCTTTACTGGGTTATCGCACTACTGTTCGCACTTCAGTAGGTGCAACCCCTTATTTGCTGGTATATGGGACTGAGGCAGTTATACTTGCGGAAGTTGAGATTCCATCCCTTCGGATCGTCGCAGAAGCTAAAATTGATGATGACGAGTGGGTCAAAACCTGGCTAGAGCAGTTGAGTTTGATTGATGAGAAAAGATTGGTAGCAGTATGTCATGGTCAATTGTATCAGAAAAAATGGCAAGAGCATACAACAAGAAGGTGCGTCCCCGAAAATTTGAGGTGGGCCAGCTGGTATTGAAATACATCCTTCCACATCAGGCTAAAGCTAAAGGCAAGTTCGCCCCAAACTGGCATGGGCCGTTCATTGTGACAAAGGTGTTGCCCAATGATGCTTTGTATTTAACAAACATAGAAGGAAAATGTG
Source organism: Nicotiana otophora (assembly GCA_000715115.1). Classification (NCBI taxonomy): domain Eukaryota; kingdom Viridiplantae; phylum Streptophyta; class Magnoliopsida; order Solanales; family Solanaceae; genus Nicotiana; species Nicotiana otophora. Next base: position 93,829 of record AWOL01S0003466.1, read on the forward strand.
CGGATATGGCTATCAATTCTGACGCAGTCAAGAGATATTATGTATGATTTCTTTATTTATCTTCAATTTCATTTTTGTACTTAGCATTTTTAAAGTTGGAATGACGAAGGTATTTTATTCTGTTACCCAAACATTATTATCCTTTGCTACCCATTTTTGAGCCTTAGTTACTTTCTTTCATACCCCTCATTTGGAATCAGAAGTAGAATTAGAAAATTAAAAAAAAGAAAAAAAAAAAGAAGAGAAAATAAAAGAAAAAGAAAAGTAAAAGAAGAAAAAAAAAGAAGAAAAAGAAAAAAAAGAAGAAAAAAAGGAAAAAGCAACAAAAACAAAACAATGTTTATGTTTGAACTATGTTCGACCTGATTCCTTTTAAGGATACGTAGGCAGCCTTGCTATGAGGTTCGGTCTCATCGAAATAAAAATCCAAAATTCCCCAGACTCAAAGGAACTAGGGCAGAAGTTTTAGTTTTTGCAAAGGATCTTATTCCAAAAGTTGTAATTTTGAACCCTTTCATCTTAAGTTGTTTCGAGCCTTCATGCCACCCCTTTTTTCTGACCTTGTCCAAAAGCCTACACTATAGTACAAAGAAAGATCTTCTGACCAATCATTAAAGATGCCAAGTCAAGCGAGATAAAGGAATGATTTACATCATGGGTAACATTATGGTCATGGGCACAAGGAAAAATGAATAAAATGAGAGAGTCTTATTGGTGAAAACCCTCGCGGGCACCATAAGGCAATGGTGAGTTGAGAGCAAATTTAAAATGAGAGAGTCTTATTGGTGAAAACCCTCGCGGGCACCGTAAGGCGACGTTGAGTTGAGAGATGAACAAATGAGAGAGGCTTGTTGGTGAAAACCCTTCGGGGCACTACAAGTCGAATGTGATTTGTGACTTTACAGAGAAATTGGATCGTTGAAAGCCCGATTTTTGAAGTATGAATACATGACAGGAATTGAAATTATAATTGGTTGGCAATCCGAAATGCATGTGATGATCATTGGAGTCAGTTGCTTCACTCAGATAAGTATCTTTTCCTCTCTCCTCCGAATAAGGCTAAGCTGGCAGTCACAGAGGCTAAGACTGCGGGTTATGGTCGTATGTACGAGGAATTGGGGAAAAAAGGTGGGGAGAAGAAGTTATTCCGGCTGGCCAAGTTGAGGGAGAGGAAGGCTCGGGATTTGGACCAAGTGAGATGTATCAAGGACGAAGATGGTAGAGTATTGATGGAAGATGCCCAGATTAAGAGGAGATGGCAGACTTACTTTCATAAACTTCTGAATGAAGAAGGGGATCGGGATATTGTGCTAGGCGAATTGGAGCATTCCGAGAGTCACCGTGACTTTGGGTACTGCAGGCGTATCGAGGTTGAGGAGGTCGTGGAAGCTATGCGTAAGATGAGTAGGGGCAGAGCGACCGGTCCAGACGAGATTCCGGTGGAATTTTGGAAGTGTGTGGGGCGAGCAGGTTTGGAGTGGTTGACTAGGTTGTTTAATAGTATTTTTGAGGGGAAGAGGATGCCGGATGAGTGGAGGTGGAGCACGGTGGTTCCATTGTATAAGAACAAAGGTGATATCCAGAGTTGTAACAATTATAGGGGTATCAAATTACTGAGTCATACCATGAAAGTGTGGGAGAGGGTGGTTGAAGCGAGGGTGAGGATGACGGTGTCTGTATCCGACAACCAGTTCGGGTTCATGCCGGGTCGTTCGACTACAGAAGCTATACACCTTGTTAGAAGGTTGGTGGAACTATACAGA
>AWOL01S0003466.1:96883-143046 GCA_000715115.1 Nicotiana otophora
TTTTTTGAGACGAGGGTCTTTCGGAAACAGCCTCTCTACTCCTTCGGGGTAGGGGTAAGGTCTGCGTACACACTACCCTCCTCAGACCCCATTAATGAGATTCTACTGGGTTGTTGTTGTTTGTTGTTGTATTCAAATCTTTCTTTTGTTCCTTTTGCCAAAAATCACTTCACTTTGTTTCTTTTGGTTCTATTCCTTTGTGTTTCTTCTAAGTCGATTTTTCAAAGCAAGCGAGAAAGTACTTCAAAGCCTACGACCGGCTTTTTGACTGCGCAAGGCAAAGTTTGATCGAGCACATCATAAATAAAATGATTCAGGAAGAGAAATATGGTAATAATTGAAGTTCAGGTGATCAAGTGAATCTTGAATTTTGAGAAAATACAAAGGCTCAACAATTGTCATAATGAAAATGCAATACAATAAGTGAGTGTAAGGGATTAAGGTCATTCAGAGGTTTTTATGGTCAAGACTCGACCAGGAGGTCAAACAATGCATTGTTGGCCTGAAGCAGCTAATCAAAATGAAACATGGCAGTGGCAGAAACAGACGCCTTCAACAGCGATGCCACAAACTAACCACCATATTTTCAAACTCACAAATTTCCTTTGCTTGAAACAGGGGCAGGAAAATTTGGTCATTCGCGCGGATCCTCCATGAGAAAAGCATGGTTCAAGGGCAATAAATGTTTGTTCAGTCCGCAGAGATCCTCCATAAGGGAAACATAGTTTAGGTAAGTTCATTTTCGACTTTTCAGGACCCTCTTGAATAATGGAATATAGTTTTAAGTTTTTAGGACCCTCTTAGATAATGAGATTTAGTTTTAAGTTTTACCTTTAGGAAATAGAATTTAGCTTTTTAGTTTTCACTCTTAAAATGAGATTTAATTTTAGTCTTCGGGACCCTCCTGGATAATGATTTTTAACTTTTAAATTCTTAGAAGTCTTTTACATAACAGGATTCCGTTAACACTCATAGCTGTTCCTGGTACAAATTGGGGCAGAAAAGTTTCTTTTGTTTTCTCTGTTTTGTTGTAATAACAGGCACCCACATGGAGAATGAGGGAATTTCATTCAAAGTTCAAGTCAGTAGCAGGCGCCAACCTGGAGAACGAGAGTATTCATTTCAGGATTCATTGCAAGTTTAAATCAATAGTAGGCGCCCACCTGGAGAATGAAGAAATTTATTTCAAGTTCAAGTCAGTAACAGGCACCCACCTGGAGAACGAGGGAGTATATTTTAGAATTATTTCAGAGTTCAAGCTAGTAGCAGGCGCCCACCTGGAGAACGAGGGTATTCATTTCAGAATTCATTGCAAGTTCAAGTCATTAGCAGGCACCCATCTGGAGAATAAGGGAATTTATTTCAAGTTTCAAGTCATTAGCAGGCACCCACATGGAGAAGGAGGAAATTTATTTCAAGATCAAGGTATTAGCAGGCGCCCACCTGGAGAATGAGGGAATTTATTTCAAGTTTCAAGTTATTAGCAGGCACCCACCTGGAGAATGAGGGAATATATTTCAAGTTCAAGGTATTAGAAGGCGCCCACTTGGAGAATGAGGAAATTTATTTCAAGTTTCAAGTCATTAGCACGCGCCCACCTGGAGAATGAGGGAATTTATTTTAAGTTTTAAGTCATTAGCAGGAACCCACCTGGAGAATGAGGAAATTTATTTCAAGATCAAGGTATTAGCAGGCGCCCAATTGGAGAATGCGAGAATTTATTTCAAGTTTCAAGTTTCAAGTCATTATCAGGTACCCACCTGGAGAATGAGGGAATTTATTTCAAGTTTCAAGTCATTAGCAGGCACCCACCTAGAGAATGGGGGAATTTATTTCAAGTTCAAGGTATTAGCAGGCGCCCACCTAGAGAATGAGGAAATTTATTTCAAGTTTCAAGTCATTAGCAGGCACCCACCTAGAGAATGGGGGAATTTATTTCAAGTTCAAGGTATTAGCAGGCGCCCACCTAGAGAATGAGGAAATTTATTTCAAGATCAAGGTATTAGCAGGCGCCCAATTGGAGAATGCGAGAATTTATTTCAAGTTTCAAGTTTCAAGTCATTATCAGGTACCCACCTGGAGAATGAGGGAATTTATTTCAAGTTTCAAGTCATTAGCAGGCACCCACCTAGAGAATGGGGGAATTTATTTCAAGTTCAAGGTATTAGCAGGCGCCCACCTAGAGAATGAGGAAATTTATTTCAAGATCAAGTCAGTAGCAGGCGCCCACCTGGAGAATGAAGGAATTCATTTCAAGTTCAAGTCAGTAGCTCCCACCCACCTGGAGAATGAGGGAATTTATTTCAAGTTTCAAGTCATTAGCAGGCACCCACCTAGAGAATGGGGGAATTTATTTCAAGTTCAAGGTATTAGCAGGCGCCCACCTAGAGAATGAGGAAATTTATTTCAAGATCAAGTCAGTAGCAGGCGCCCACCTGGAGAATGAAGGAATTCATTTCAAGTTCAAGTCAGTAGCACCCACCCACCTGGAGAATGAGGGTATTCATTTCAGAATTCATTGCAAGTTTGAGTCAGTAGCTGGCACCCACCTGGAGAACGAGGAAATTCATTTCAGAGTTAAATTCAAGTTCAAATCAACAACAGGAGCTCGCTTAAAGAATAGGGTCAACTACATTTAGAAGTAGCGGAAGTTCGCCTCAAGAATGCGAGTCAACAGTTTGAGACGCACAACAAGACTGTAGAAGATTCAAGACAAAACAGTAGATAGGGTTTTATAGTTTTCTTGTACATTTTTAGTTGATTTTTTATTTTTGATGTAATGACAGGAACCCCGGACCGAAAATCTCGACGACACTTCACTCGACTCTCGAACTCGATAAACTCCGTCACTCTTCCTACTTCTGAACTACACGTGGCCTGATTCCTTTATAGCCAAGGATATGTAGGCAGCTCAGATACCAGGGCTCGGTCATAATCTTTTTATCCATTTTTATTTTACTTTTGAATAAGTGTCGGGCCAGGAATTAATTACGTTACTTATTTCTTTACTCAAAAACTCTTCGAGATTCCAAGCAAAGAGGGGCAGCTGTAAGCACGTAATTTTTTACCCGAACAATTTTAAAAGTTAGTTTTAGAAGTATTGAGTATAATATTTGAAAAATACAAAATTTGTTTCATATAATTTGACTTAATTAATTAGAATTAATTTTATATATAATAGTGTATTTTAAGTTATTAAGTTTCCTAGTTGTTGGACCTTAAGAGAAAAATCTGAAATCTTCAACCCAATTTCAAAATTTTTAAGCCCAAAATTCCTTTAGCCCACACCATTACCCCATGACCCGTTAAACTCTATAACGACCCGCCAGTCATTTGAAAAGTTGTAGCGCCATTCTCTTATTTACTGCTTATTTTGTGCTTTATAACTCTTATGTAACTTGTCAGGGTAGTTGGTTCGGGTCCGGTGAGGTTTTGAAAAGAATTGGAACACTTAGTTTCAAGTTTTAAAGCTTAAATCAAATAGTGACTGGATGTCAACTTATGTACAAACGACCCCGGAATAAAATTTTGATAATTCCAACAGCCCTATATGGTGATTTTGGACTTAGGTGCGTGTTCAAATTTTATTTGAAAGTACGTAGTTAAAATAGACTTGAAATGGCTAAAATTAGGAATTTAAGTTTGGAAGTTTGATCGGGGAGTCGACTTTTTGATATCGGGGTCGGAATCAAGTTTCAAAATTTTTTATAGCTCCATTATGTCATTTATGACTTGTGTGCAAAATTAGAGGTCAATCGGACTTGATTTGATAGGTTTCGACATCGAATGTAGAAGTTGGAAATTCTTAAGTTTTATTAAGCTTGAATTGGGGCGTGAATTGTGATTTTAGCATTGTTTGATGTGATTTGAGGGCTCGACTAAGTTCGTATGGTGCTTTAGGATTGGTTGGTATGTTTGGTTGAGGTCCAGGGGGCCTCGGGTGTGTTTCAGATGCTCAACGGATTGAAATTTGACTTAGGCCAATTGTTGAGTTGCTGGTTCCTGATGTTTTCGCACCTGCGGAGGGGAGACCGCAGGTGCGGACTCGCAAGTGCAGAAGAGAAGGCGCAGAAGCGGAAAGGAGAGGAGGTGCCTGGGGTTGCAGGTGCGAATAAGGTTCCGCGTCTGCTATGCCACAGAAGCGCCCCAGGACCCGCATAAGCGTACAAAAGTCTGCAGGTGGGCACATGCAGGTGCGACCCCTTGATTGCATAAGCAGACTCTGAGTTTTAAGTCATTTCCGCACATGTGATGGATTTTCCATAGGTGCGGCACCGCAGATGTGAAGAAAGGTCCGCAGATGCGGTTTGACTGGCAGAAAAAGGGGGCTAAATCGAGGGTTTGATTCATTTCTCCATTTTTGGACTCGGGAGCTCAGAGATTGGTGAATATTTAAGGGATTTTCAAAGAAAGCTTTGGGGTAACGATTCCTAACTCGTTTTTAGTTGTATTTCATTAATCTATAGTTGTTTCCTCCATTTAATTTCAGATTTGGATTGAAAAGTTGGGGAAATGGGGGAAGAGTTACCTAACCGAATTTCTGAGATTTGATTGGGATTTAGACATCAGATTTGATAATTTTGGTATGAGTGAACTCGTGAGTAAATGGGTGTTCGTATTTTGTGACTTTTACCCGATTCTGAGACGTGGCCCGGGTCGACTGTTTAGGGCGAATTTCGGAACTTTTGTTAATGTATTGATTTCATTAATTAGATGAGTCTATTATGGTTGTATTTATGATATGTAATTGCTTTTGGCTAGATTTGGGCCATTCGGATCCGAATATTCATGGGAAAGGCATTGTGACCGATTGATTGAGCTTGGTTCGAGGTATATGGCTTGCCTAACCTTGTGTGGGGGAAATCCCCTTAGGATTTGGTACTATTTTGATATGGGAGTAACACGGGCTAATTATTGTAAAAACCCGATTTTTGCTAAGTAATAACCTGTTTCCTTCTTATTTGAGTTACATCAGCATGTGTAGTATCCTGTTTGCTTAGAATAGTATATCTACTTGCCTTAATTGCTTATATGAACTCCGTGCAACATGTCTAGTGAATTTCCTGCTTTTTCTTGACTTGTACTTTGTCTAAATTATAGGATTTCATGTTGTAGCTGTTAATTCTATTGTTTGAGCTGCATATTTACTTTTGGGACTACGGAACGGTATTCTGGGAGATCCCCCTATCTTGCATATTTACTTTGGGACTACGGAACAGTATTTCGAGAGATCCCTTTGTCTTGCATATTTACTTTGGAACTACGGAACGATATTCCAGGAGATCCCTGTGTCTTGATATTTACTTTGGGACTATGGAACGGTATTCCGGGAGATCCCCCTGTACTGCATATTTACTTTAGGACCACAGAACGGTATTTCAGGAGATCCCTCTGTACTGTATATTTACTTTCGGACTACAGAATAGTATTCCGGGAGATTCCCCTGCACATTTACATTTGGGATTATAAGACGGTATCTCGGAAAATCCCCTATTATTTTCTCTGTGTACTGAGTTGTTGTCTTCTATGATTTTATTTTTGTTAAATTTTAGTCTTTATTTTACTGCGGTATTTCATTCTCGTTTTATTATATATATACCAGTTGGGCCCTGACCTGACCTCGTCACTACTTGACCGAGGTTAGGCTTGGCACTTACTGGGTACCGATTGTGGTGCACTCATTCTATTCTTCTGCACATGTTTTTCGTGTGCAGATCCAGGTACTCCTTATCAGCCGCACTATTAGTGAGCCGGGACAACTTTGGAGACTTCAAGGTATATCTGCCACGTCCGCAGACCTCGGAGTCCCCTTCTACTCTTCCCCATGTCCATTATCTTTTGTATTTTTTTTTGATAGACTCTGATGTATAGAAATACTAGATTTTCCTCCTGTAGTTTGTGATTCACGATGTTCCGGGATTTGAAAATGTTGTGCAGTATATTGAAGAGTTGGTTATTGTACATGCCAAGTGGCATGGTACTCAGTTATAGTGTTATTGCCACAATTAGTTGTTAAATTTATGTTTTTATTTCATTTATTCAGCAAAATGTTAGGCTTACCTAGTCATAGAGACTAGATGTCGTCACAACGTCATACAGAGGGGAAATTGGGTCGTGACAAGTTGGTATCAGAGCTCTAGGTTCATAGGTGTCGTGAGTCATAAGCCGGTTTATTAGAGTCTCGCGGATCGGTACGGAGACGTCTGTACTTATCTTCGGGAGGCTATGGAACTGTTAGGAAAACTTTCACTACTTTGATTCCCTATCGTGCAAAAAATTATTGACTTCAAGAAAACAAATTCTAAACTTCTGTATTTTATTCTCTCACAGATGGTGAGGAAACGTACAGGCGGATCTGATGACCAGGTGCCTGTGCCCCCTGCTAGAGCCCTGACAGGTCGGGGCCGGGGTAGAGGCTAAGGACGTCCATGTGGTGCAGCCAGAGCGCCCGCACGAGCTGCTATAGAGAAGCCCCCAGTAGCTCCAGCTAGAGGGCAAACACCTAAGGTACCTGTTTCTGCACCAGCCCTCCAGGAGACTCTAGCCTAGTTTCTGAGCATGTTCAGCACCTTAGCTCAGGCTGGTTTGATTTCACTTTCTACTGCCACATCTCAGGCCAGGGGAGAAGCACAGACTCCCATCGCCGGTACTCCAGAGCAGCGGGTTCAGGTCAACCAGGTTCTAGAGATAGTACCAATGCAGCCGGTAGCTCCAGCTCAGCCCGAGGTTAGGGCAACAACTTCTGAGGTAGAGCAGCTCAGACTTGAGAGGTACAAGAAGTACCACCCACCTACCTTTAGCGGATTGTCTATAGATGATGCTCATAGTTTTCTGGAGGAGTGTCATCATATTCTCTGTACTATGGGCGTAGCAGAGACGAGTGGGGTTTCTTTTACTATATTCCAGCTTAGAGGAGCATCCTATCAGTGGTGGTGTGCTTATGAGTTGAGTAGTCCAGCTAAGGCAGCTTCACTTACATGGACTCAGTTCTTGGACATGTTTTTGAGAGTGTATGTCCCTCGGAGCTTCAGGGACTCATGGCGCGCGGAGTTTGAGCAGCTGCGCCAGGGTGCTATGACTGTGTTAGAGTATGCAGTTCGCTTCAGTGATTTGGCCCGACATGACCGGCCTTGGTTGCCACAGTTCGAGAGAGGGTTCGACGGTTTGTGAGTATCGCCAGGAGATTGGAGGGCATGCTTGCCCGAGATAGAGAGGAGAGGGAGGCCAAGAGGTATCGAGAGACTGGTCCTTATTCTGGTGCTCGTGCCCCAGCAGCTCGCCATGGTAGGGGTTATGTGAGCCTCCCTGTTCATTCAGCTCTTCCAGCCACCAGCGGTGTTCCATCTCCTTCTAGGCCCCAGGAGCCTTATTATGCAATGCCAGTATCTAGGGTGCCTCCTGCACGGGATGTTCCTAGCGGCTAGTCCAGCAGACCTGGACCGAGCCAGTCACAGAAGCCACGCCCTCCCAGAGCTAATTGTAAGTGTGGCGACACTCGCCATATGGTGAGGGATTGCCCCAGATTTAGGATGGGTGCACCTTCACAGACTTCTCAGCCACAACGTGCTCCACCGGGTACTCAAACTATGATTACAGCACCGGCTACCACTCCACCTGCTCAGCCAGCTCGAGGTAGAGGTCAGGAAGATAGAGGTCGCACTAGAGGGGGAGGCCAAGCCAGATATTATGCCCAACCTGCTCGTACAGAGGCAGTCGCTTCTGATTTTATCATTATAGGTATTGTCCCGGTCTGTCATAGAGACACGTCGGTATTATTTGACCCAGGCTCTACATATTCTTATGTGTCCTCTTATTTTGTCCCGTATTTGGGCGTGTCTCGGGATTCTTTGAGTTTTCCTGTTTATGTGTCTACTCCTGTTGGAGAATCTCTTATTGTGAATTGCATGTATCAGTCGTGTTTGATTGCTCTTAGTGGTTTTGAGACCAGAGCCGATTTATTATTGCTCAGCATGGTAGACTTTGATATTATTTTGGGCATGGACTGGTTGTCGCCCCATTATGCTATTCTTGATTGTCACGCTAAGACTGTGACGCTGGCTATGCCAGGATTAGCGCGATTAGAGTGGATAGGTACCTTAGAGTATACTCCAAGCAGAGTTATTTCATTTCTTAAAGCTCAACGAATAGTTGAGAAGGGGTGTGACGTGTATCTAGCTTATGTGTGAGATGTCAGTATTGATACCCCTACAGTTGAGTCAGTCTCAGTAGTGAGGGATTTTCCAGATGTATTTCCAGCTGATCTTCCGGGCATGCCGCCCGACAGAGATGTTGATATTGGCATTGATTTGTTGCCGGGCACTCAACCCATCTCTATTACTCCATATCGTATGGCTCCTCCTGAGTTAAAGGAGTTGAAGGAGCAGTTACATGAATTGCTTAATAAGGGCTTCATTCGTCCCAGTGTGTCACCTTGGGGTGCTACTGTCTTATTTGTGAAGAAGAAGGATGGTTCTATGCGGATGTGTATTGATTACCGCCAGTTGAAAAAAGTCACAGTGAAGAATATGTATTTATTGCCTCGTATTGATGACTTATTTGATCAGTTACAGAGTGACATAGTGTTTTCCAAGATTGACTTACGTTCATGCTATAATCAGTTGAAGATTCAGGAGCCAGATGTCCCGAAGACTACTTTCACGACTCGGTATGGTCATTACGAGTTCCATGTGATGTCTTTTGGGCTGACCAATGCCCCAACAACATTTATGCACTTGATGCACAGTGTGTTCCGACCCTATCTTGACTTATTCGTCATTGTGTTTATTGATGATATTCTGGTGTACTTTCGGACTCATGAGGATCATGAGCAGCACCTGAGGACTGCACTTCACACCTTGAGAGAATATTAAATCAGTGTAGAGTTGGCCCAGACCGTCCTCAGCTACAGAGATCCGGAGTTTTCTTGGTTTGGTGGGATATTTCCGTCGATTTGTAGAGGGTTTCTCATCTATTTCAGCACCTATGACCAGGCTGACCCAGAAGGGTGCTCCTTTCAAGTTCGGGGTCTTGTACTATATATTGTGATGCATTGCGGATTGGTCTTGGCGCGGTGTTAATGCAGGACGGTAGGGTGATTGCCTACGCGTCCAGACTACTGAAGGTGCATGAAAAGAACTATCCTGTCTACGACCTTGATTTAGCAGTTATTGTTCATGCCTTGAAGATTTGGCGGCATTATTTGTACGGTGTTCCTTGTGGGATTTACACCGATCATCGGAGTTTGCAGCATCTATTCAAGCAAAAAGATCTTAACTTGCATCAGCGGAGGTGGTTGGTGCTACTTGAGGACTATGATATCACTATTTTGTACCATCCGGGGAAGGCCAATGTGGTGGCCGATGCTTTGAGTCACCGGGCAGAGAGTTTGGGGAGTTTAACATATCTACCAGCAATAGAGAGTCCATTGGCATTGGATGTTCAGGCCTTAACCAGCCAGCTTGTGAGATTGGATATTTCTGAGCCAAGTCGAGTATTGGCTTGTGTGGTCTCTCGGTCTTCTCTTTATGATCGTATCAAGTAGCGTCAATATGATAACCCCCATATGTTTGTCCTTAAGGACACGATCCAGCACGGTGATGCTAAGGAGGTTACTATTGGGGATGATGGTGCACTGAGGATGCAGGGCATGCTATGTGTGCCTAATGTGGACAGTTTGCGTGAGTTGATTCTCCAAGAGGCTCACAGTTCACGGTAATCTATTCATCCGAGTGATGCAAAGATGTATCAGGACTTGACACAACATTACTGGTGGAGGAGGATGAAGAAGAACATAGTAGAGTATGTGGCTCGATGCCTAAATTGCCAACAGGTGAAGTATGAGCATCAGCGACTGGGTGGGTTGCTTCAGAAGTTAGAGATTCCGGAGTGGAAATGGAAGAGAATCACTATGGATTTCGTTGTTGGGCTCCAACGGACTCAGCGGAGGTTTGATGCAGTTTGGGTAATTGTGGATAGGCTGACCAAGTCGGCTCATTTCATTCATGTGATGGCTACCTACTCTTCTGAGTAGTTGGCTCAAATTTACATCTGCGAGATCGTCAAGCTTCAAGGCATACTGGTATCTATCATCTCTGACCGGGGTACGCAGTTTACATCACAATTCTCGAGGGCTGTACAGTAGGAACTGGGTACTCTGGTTGAGTTGAGCACAACATTGCACCCTCAGACAGACGGACAGTCCGAGCACACTATTTAGATATTGGAGGATATGCTCTGCGCTTGTATGATAGATCTTGGGGGNGGGGGGGGTGCTTGGGACCAGTTTTTGCCACTTGCGAAGATTGCTTACAACAACAGTTATCTGTCCAACATTTAGATGGCACCATATGAGGCTTTGTATGGTAGGCGGTGTCGGTCTCCAGTGGGTTGGTTCGAGCCAAGCGAGGCCAAATTATTGGGTACGGACTTGGTTCAGGATTCCTTAGAGAAGGTTAAGGTGATTCAGGATAGACTTCGCACAACCCAGTCCAGACAGAAGAGTTATGCGGATCGGAAGGTTCGTGATGTTGCATTCATGGTTGATGAGTGGGTTTTGCTTCGGGTTTCGCCTATGAAGGGTGTTATGAGGTTCGGGAAGAAGGGCAAGTTGAGCCCTAGGTATATTGGGCCTTTTGAGATTCTTGAGAGAGTTGGGAAGGGTTTTGCTCCGGGTTTCGCCTATGAAGGGTGTTATGAGGTTCGGGAAGAAGGGCAAGTTGAGCCCTAGGTATATTGGGCCTTTTGAGATTCTTGAGAGAGTTGGGAAGGGTTTTGCTCCGGGTTTCGCCTATGAAGGGTGTTATGAGGTTCGGGAAGAAGGGCAAGTTGAGCCCTAGGTATATTGGGCCTTTTGAGATTCTTGAGAGAGTTGGGAAGGGTTTTGCTCCGGGTTTCGCCTATGAAGGGTGCTATTTTAGACAGGCAGGTTCGAAAGCTGAGGTCAAAGGACATTGCTTCAGTGAAGGTTTAATGGAGAGGTCATCCAGTCGAGGAGGCGACTTGGGAGACCGATCAGGATATGCGCAACTGTTATCCTCATCTTTTCACCACTTCAGGTATGTCTCTATGCTCGTTCGAGGATGAACGATTGTTTTAAGTGGGGGAGGATGTAACAACTCGGCCAATCGTTTTAAAAGTTGTAGCCTCACTCCCCTATTTACTGCTCATTCTATGCTTTATAACTGTTATGTAACTTGTTGGGGTAGTCGGTTCGGGTCCGGTGATATTTTGGAATGAATTGGAATATTTAGTTCTAAGTTTTAAAGCTTAAGTTCAAATAGTGAGCAGATGTCGATTTATGTGCAAATAACCCCAGAATAGAATTTTGATGATTTCAATAGCTCCGTATGGTGATTTTGGACTTAGGGGCATGTTCGAAATTTTATTTGGAAGTCTGTAGTTAAAATATGCTTGAAATGGCTAAAATAGGAATTTAAGTTTGGAAGTTTGACCGGGGAGTTGATTTTTTAATATCGAGGTCAGAATCCAGTTTCGAAAATTTTTATAGCTCCGTTATGATATTTATGACTTGTGTGCAAAATTTGAGGTCAATCAGACTTGATTTGATAGGTTTCGATATCGAATGTAGAAGTTGGAAATTCTTAAGTTTCATGAAGCTTGAATTGGGGTGTGAATTGTGATTTTAGCGTTGTTTGATGTAATTTGAGGGCTCGACTAAGTTCGTATGATATTTTAGGATTGGTTGGTATGTTTGGTTGAGATTCCGGGGGCCTCGGGTGTGTTTCGGATGCTCAACGGATTGAAATTGGACTTAGGCCAATTGTTAAGTTGCTGGTTCCTGAAGTTTTCGCACCTGCAGAGGGGAGACCGCAGGTGTGGACTCGCAAGTGCGGAAGAGGAGGCGCATAAGCGGAAAGGAGAGGAGGTACCTGGGGTCGCAGGTGTGAAGAAGGTTCCGCATCTGCAATGCCGCAGAAGCGCTCCAGGACCCGCAAAAGCGTACAAATATCCGCAGGTGCGACCCCTTGATCGTAGAAGCGGACTCTGCATTTTAAGTCATTTCCGCACCTGCGATGGATTTTCCGCAGGTGCGGCACTGCAGATGCGAAGAAAGGTCCACAGATGCGGTTTGACTGGCAGAAAAAGGGGGCTAAATCGAGGGTTTGATTCATTTCTCTATTTTTGGACTTGGGAGCTGGGAGATTGGCGAATTTTCGAGGGATTTTCAGATAGAGCTTTGGGGTAATGATTCCTAACTCGTTTTTAGTTGTATTTCATTAATCTATAGTTATTTTCTCCATTTAATTTTAATCCAATTTATCGTTTTGTATCAAATTAAACCGCGTATCCTTAAAGCACTTACAAATTTAATTGTTATCCGATTTTGAGGGTAAACAATTATAGATCATATGCCAACTCGTCAATAAGGTACAGAAAAGAAGTTCTAATATCTTAGGCGACAATGCTATAAGTAAATATTAGTTAGACCATAGTATCCTAACAACAATAGATGACTATAACGACACAAATACATATCTTGAGTGAAACTTGTGACCTAAGAGGAGTCCTCCCTATCCCATACCGGTGGCTTAACACAAATAGACCATCCTTATAAGAGTTAACAAGACTTAAACAGGATGCCGAGCTCGGTAGCGCGAGCTTATGACCCAAGTGGGGACAATAAGGTGGTGAGGACAACCATGGTTCACAACCCTTGACTTGTGAAGGGGTGCCACAATTGGACCCTTACCTTGTCTAGTGGTATAAGGTAAGGACTGAATAGCACCTAATGGGCTCGCTGGCTTTACAGAGCAGCGCTACCCTGCTGGTCGGTTATGTCAGTCCAAGCCACCACTTCGCTGGTTGGACAGTCACCTTTTTTATTCCCACTCCCTCTTTTATAATTGTTTTTAACCTTTTTGAAATAGGGGAATCAAGTTTGATTAATTTTCGGCTTCAATTTGATATAATTTTTCAAAAGTTTTGAACTAAAATTAGCATATTTAGAAACTTTATAAAAAGTATTATAAGTCACAAAATTAACGATTCAAAATATTTAAAAATTATTTACAAAAAATATGATGAAAGAAAATCTTGTTTGACTCACCAAATAATAAAATGTTCATTCTTTTTCAAAACGGGATAGTATCATTTTTATGAGTTTTACGTTATTAAAAAATGGTGTAAAACATAATTGTACAACTAAGATACTAATAAAGTAATTACAAGTAAATTGTAATGATAAGTAACAGATATATGGTAATCAACTTGTTATAATACGTAAAATCTCACTAATATTATAAAAAGAAAATTGACTAGTATCAGCATATATAATTGAAATCCTCTTTTATAGTTGAACCCGTTGCCTTTGTTGGATAAAATTGTGTTTATAACTTTTTTTATTTTAATTGAAGTATTAGTAAAATACTTCACCACCTTTTACGTTGGACGTGTACCAAGCGGACCTATAAGGAGTAGCTACTAAACGCCTAGTCAATGCTTGTCTTTTTTTATCACTCCACTACCTCCACCAGTGTAAATCCACCACAAGTAATGACTAGTGTTAGACATAGTTTTGATCCACTGATGGATAACCCTAGTATGGATCCCAATGGAAATCCCACAGTATTATTATGTAGTAATAATGTAACTATGGCGCGCAACAGGCCTACTTCTACTACCTCCCTGTAATCGTTCTTTTTGTTTAGCTATCTAATATAAGCTTTATCTTTCTTGACCAAAAATAAAAAGCTAAAATCTCCGAAGACAATTCTATGATAGTTGTTGTCTTATAGGCTTGCGTTTAATTCCCACGAGGAGTCATGTTCCTCTACGAAGGTAATTATTAATCCGTTTTTCTTTTTTGTCTATTTCTTTATAGAAGAGACCTTCCTGTCCCTCACCGGAGGCAAATCATGTATAAACTTACTTTATAATAGTCAAGGCGGATTCAAGATTTAAATTTTATGGGTTCAGTTTTTAAAGTTTTTAGCATTGAACCCATTATATTTTTAAAGTTATAGGTTCATATCTACTATTTATGCAATTTTAATGAATTTTTACATACAAATTTTTACTTTGCATCGAAAGTTATGGGTTCAATTGAACCCGCCGGTAGAATGCTACATCCGCCCCTGCCAATAAAGCTGTAGGAAAACGCTGAGCTCGGTTGCATGAGCTTGTGACCCAACAATGTGTTGGGACCGTCATGGTGCATCCCTTGACCATTTAGGGTGTTCCTTGGACTACAAGGAAATGGCTCTGGTTTGTGGTGTGTCCTCCTTTGGGTGTTGACTCTTAGGGGAACAGATGGGGTCTGTGCTTTGAGAGAAGCCAACCAACCACCTAATGCAGAACCGCCTCTGCCTTTATAGGTTCTTTTGTATAAAACTATCAACGACTTGGGCAAAATGCTTTGAGCCTTTTCTAATGTTATGTTTTATAATTTTTATGATAAGTGTAATGATAATTAAGCTTCTTATAATAGGACAAACATTAATAATATTATTAAAAAAAAGTATACTTTTACCATATATAATTTATATTCTCTTTTTATGAAAAATGATTGCATTAATTGTTGGAATAAGGGTGGCAAGTGGGCCGGCCCGGGCCCAGGATCGATCTGGGCCCGTAGGCTAAGTTGGCTGGGACCGTTAGGATCGGGCTTGTTTGGCAAAGTGGGCTAGGACCGTTAGGATCGGGCCCGTAGGCTAAGTGGGTTGGGACCGTTAGGACCGCTAGAGGTCGGTTCGTGCCGGTCTCGTGGGCTAGTTCTTAGTTAGGAATCGTTAGGATCGGGCCCGTTTGGCCCGCCAAGAGACCGGGACCGGACCGGTCACTAGGCGGGCCCAACGGATATTTTTTTTTTGGCTTTTGAAAAAAAGAGTTGTTGGGGGTTTAAAAAATAGTCGTTGACTATTTAAAAAATAGCCATTTAACCCCCCAACTTAGTTTTAATCCTAAACTTTTTATTATTACACTTTTTTCCTATTTTCAACTATAAATACCTCCAATTCTTTCATTTTCTTACAAAATCAATATCAATCTATCACAATCTCTCTCTAATTTTCTTCTATACTTGCTACTATTGCTTAAATTATTTCAAAAAATAATTAAAAAATATTGAGGTTGTTACAATTTGTGAAATAATTATGAAGTTGATGAATTGAAATCTTCAAGTCTTCAACGATAATCAATTTTCAACAAGTTGTTCGTGAATTCGGTAAACTTGTTCCAACTCTTATGTCTTAATATTATAGTTTTGTTTGTTTTATTTACTATTTACCGAGACTGAATTTTACCATAATATTGAACCCGGTGAACATTAAAACTATGAATTAATGAATGCTCTCTATTCTAATAATTATAATACTATTGATGAAAATGGTGATGAGGAAATTGATCTTGATGAAACTCAACCGGACGATGATACACCTACTAGCCCTGCTTCTGATGTTAACCCAACTAGTGATAACGTTGTTAATCCAAATGATAACCCTTCTGATATTCCCGTTACTGCCCATACTTTTTTTAGACAAACCTACCAAACGGCAGGAAATATCTTCTGTTTGGCCATTTTTATTCAACTAGTTTCAAACAATAAGGCTAAGTGTAAAACTTATGGTATGAAGTTAGCTTTTAAATATTTTGGATCGCAGAGCGGGATGAGATCTTTGGCTAGACACATAAAAAGATACCCTAAAGATAACGTCAGATATCAACGTCTTAAAGTTTTGGCCGAGGGGGAAAGTGTACCTAGTCCTAGTCAGACTGACCCTAGTAACGGTTCAAATTAATTTCAACCGGAAATTAACACTGTTACCGGTGGTATTTTATATTATGATCCAAAACAGATCGGGAAGAATTGATAAAAATGGTAACTGTTATGTGCTTACCCTATAGTTTTCCTTCTTACCCTGTATTTGTGCATTATATTAGAATTTTTTTAAATTCTACTTATAAAGATTTTCCTCGCACAACTATAAGGAGCGATATTTATAAATATAAGCATGAATATGAATAATATTTGCACTATTTATTTACTCATATAAATTGTCGTGTTGCTATTACAACCGATATTGGTACAAGTAACGACTGTGATTACCTTACTGTTACATGGCATTGAATTGATGAGGATTTGATAATGCAAAAGCGCATAATTGCTTATAGAATAATTATTTCACGTCACACATGGCAGTTTATTGCTAGCACAGTTACAGATATTTGCAGATATTTTTGTATTAGTAATAAAATAATATCGGTTTCAATGGATAGTGCTACTAATAACACAAATGCTATAGACTTGCTTACCACTACGCTAAATCCTGCATTTAGTAATATTTTTCATGTTAGATGTATTTGTCATATTTACCATTTAATTGTAGGTGATGGTATGAGAATTTTAAATATTCAAATTGAAAAGGTTAAAATGGCTCTTAACTGGCTTTTTCATTCAAACCGTAGAAGTAGACTTAGAGAATATTTTAAAAGATGCGATGAATGTGGCCTAAGAGAAACAAAGGTTCATAAACCTTGTCCAACTAGATGGAATTACATGTATGGAAGTTTGGTTATTGCATATGAATATAGAAACCCTATAAACTCAACATTTAATGCACATATAAGTGATGGTGACGATTACCTTAGGAATGAGGATTGAGCTAATGTTAAAATGCTTGTTGAGTTTTTAGAAAAATTTCATATTGTTACAAATGCATTTTCTGGGCAATACTATCCTACTATTTCTAGCTGTTTAAGTTTATATTTCAGAACTTGCAAATTTATTTGCTCATTTTTCTTAGGGTGTGGAAATTTATCAACTTGCTATTGATTCTTTGAGAAAAAAGTTTAAAAAATATTTTTTTCCAATTTTCCCTATTTATGGTGTTGCTGCTTTGTTAAATCCTTGTATGAAATTAGGAGGTCCTCAATTTTGGTATGAAACTGTTTATAATGGTTTAGCACTTGAAGATGATGAGTTGCCTAAACTTCTAGAAGCAATAGCCTCAATTAAAATAAATGTTCAAACTATTTATAATGCTTATCAAGTTGCATTAAATCATGCTAGACCAAATGTTCCAACTCCTTCTTCTTCTGATTCTCAATCTTCTAAAAGAACTGCGGGAGTAAGAGGACTTAGTGCTTGGGCGGGTTTTAGGGGTTCTTTTGATTATAGTAGCAATGGCTTTTCACAATTAAATAAGCTTGAAATTTATTTGTCGCAGCAACTTGAGGAAGTGAATTCCCACGACACCTTTAATATTTTGCAATGGTGGAAGGACAAAGAAAAATACTTTTCGGTTATTTCAAGGATGGCCCAAGATATTTTAACTATTCAAGCTTCAACAGTGGCATCGGAGAGCGCTTTCAATCAAGCAAGACTTTAAATCGGTGATTATAGAGCGTCCATGAGGGAGAGCTTGGAAATATTAGTACTTTTAAGATATTGGATCCGTTCGAAAAGAAGAAATTTTGGACTTGCTGAATTACAACCAGAGGAAGACGAAGATGACGAAGAAATGTTAGCTGAATGTGGTGAGGATGCTGCTACGCCCGACAATGAAAACGGCGATGACCAAGCTACTTTTCCGCCACCACCAACGAAACTTCCTCCGAACCTTGAAGGATTTATGAAATTTATAAGAGATAGCATATAACTTGTATAAACAAAAATTAGTATGTATTATGTAACTTGTATTTTGGCATATCTTGATTAGTTCTTTTTGCTTCTCATTTGAGGTATTAACACCTTGTTGTGCTCATTCCGTAGGAGGGAGCAAGACTAAGAAAGATATTGCCATATTTTTTATTGCTATAATAAAATTACAAGGCATTGCTTTGAATATGTTTTTACAATATTTTTGTCTTTAGATTTGAATTAAAAAATTAGGTCACAATTCTATAATAAATTTACAAGGTATTGCCTTAGATATTGTTTAAACATCTTTTTGTCTCTAATTGCTATTTAATTATTTTTAAAAAAATCACTTCTTAGCCGTTGGAACCGAGGACCCGGCCCGTTTAGTCCGGGACCATGAGTTCTTGGGTTCGGTCCCGGGCCGATTCCTACAAAAAGACTGTTTAACCCGAAACCGCTTAGCCCGTTTATTTAAGGACTGGGACCGTGGCCCACGAGACCGCCCGTTTAGGGGCAGGCCCGACCCACTTTACACCCCTACGTTGGATGATAAAAAGGAAAAAATGGTTTAAAAAATATTCAATATCAACATTGCATTCCCTAACAAGTACTTATTTTTTTTATATAAATCTGAACGACGCTTAGAGAATGTGGCATATCAATCGTCTTTGTTCTCTATTATTTTCATTGGGAGTTTTGGGCTCCTTTTCATCTTTCCTTTTCACAATCTTAGGATCTTTAGTAAATCAATATCCAAGTGTTAGTTTATCTCTTTTTTATTCTCATAAAAAAGAGAAAAAGAAAAGAAACTTAATTCTAATTTATGAACCAAAAAAACAAAAGATAACCCTATTGATACTAAAGTGATTTAAATATATCCTCCTCCATGTGATGGAGTGACACTTATATTTGGCTTTGGAGTGATTTATGTATTAACTTCTGGTTTCTGATCAGGCATATAGAACAAATATGTATGAGGAATTCCTTATGTGCGTGCCTATATTTTTATTTATTATTTCTTGCCCACTAACTCGGTACCTGCTATGGCTATGTGTGTGCTCGTGTATAGATTGTTAGTTCAAAATAAGATAAGAAAATAAGTTTTAGTTTCTTAGACATCAAATCTAGATCCCTATTAGCTACAAGCGACAAATGCTATGAGTAAATATTAGTTAGACCACAATATCCTAACAACAAGAGATGACTATAATGACACAAATACATCACTAGAATGAAATTTGTGACCTAAGAGGAGTCCTGCCTATCCCACACTGGTGGCTTAACACAAATAGACCTTCCTTATAAGAGTCGACAAGACTTAAACTGAACGCCGAGCTCAGTAGCGTGAGCTTGTTATCCAAGCCATTACTTCTATGTCGGGTAGTCATTGATTAAACCATCACCCTTTTATTGGTTCTTCTTTTTATATATGTACAAAATATATCACAAGAGTAGCGACTAGAGCAAATGCAAGCTTTGAGCCTTTCATGGTGTTTTGGAGTATCACATGTTTCTAATGTTATGTTTACTTCCTCTTTTGCAATTTGTTTGAATGTTTTAAAAGGGTTAAATTATCTAGGAGGACTTTGTGAGAACCACTATGTGCAGGAAGCTGAATACCAAAATAAATACTATGAACTTTTATCCTGCCTTGTAAGAATTGTAGGCAGAATCACTCTGCGGACCGCATAATAGCCGCAGAGTGAAAAAACTTAGGCAAGTTTGGAGATCTGGTTGGCGGCGCATTATGTGACCGCAAGCTAGTTTTGCGATGCATTATGCGACCGTAGAACAGGTTTGCGGGCCACATAATGACCGGAGACTGAGTCAGTTTTGCCCAGTTCCGGAGGGCAATTATGCGGTCCATTTTTTGGACCGCAGAAGTATTATACGGTCGCATATACGACCGTAGACCTGTGTCGGGATAGCTTGTATTTTAATATTTGTAACCCGACCCCATTTTGATAAGTAACCTTTGGGGGTCACTTTGAAGGGTTTCATCTAATATTTTAGGAGAGATAAGAGCATCTTAGAGAGACAAAGTGAAGACCTAGTCATTTGTCCATCAATTCTTATTCAATGTTTGAAGATTTCACAAGGATCTTGCTAGGGTTTCAAAGAGGTAGGAATTGCTTCTCTCAATTCTCCAATTTCGAGTTTGGAGTAAACGATGGGGGATTAAGAGTGTGATTCTTGGATGTAAGAGTATAAATTATACATGCTTGTACAAATAAAATTTTTGGGAAGATTGTTGAGCTCAAATAAGTAAAGATTGAGTTGTGGAATGAAGAAAATCTTGTAGAATAACCTTGTAGTCGAATTGCACACCTAGTGTTTGATAAAATGCTCAAATGAGTTGAAACCATGAATATCTTCCTAATTTGTGTTTAATTTTGTTATGTCTCAAAATAGATTGGGATTTCTAGGATTTTCAGGATATTGTAGTAATTTAAGGAAAGCTCAAAGCGAGGTATGTTGGCTAAACTAATCTCTTAGAAATGAATTCCATGATGTTCCCGTAAGTTTCAAGTATGGTTGTCTCAAGTTCTTTATTCTATATTTTGAGATGTTCCCAATAAATTCGATTGTCCCGAATAAGCAAAGTGTCGAGAATTATATATTCAAAATGTGTTCCGAATATTCCTATCACATTATGTTATCATTTGGGAATGTGTTCAAGAATGATATGTGTATTAAAATATTATGGCCTTGAGTCATGTTTCAAATGAAAGCTAGTATGCCAAACTGTGTGAGAAAAACTCGATATGCTTAAGACTCTTAATTGCTCATATGTGTACCTAAGGTCTCGATTGAAAATATCTTGTTGTTGATAATATATAAAGATGCTCGAAAGTGAAAGAACAGAGTTGGTGATATAAAGTGTGGCCACCGTGCCAAGAATGAAAGTTATACTTGTGGCCAATGGTGCCAATAAAATGAAATGACTTGAGAAAGGTTAGTAAATGAGCCTTGATTTAACTGTTCCAAATTGACTTATAAAATAGATTTACCTAAATGCTTAGGTGCTCAAGTCGTGCCCAAATGTGGTTATTTCAATTAATGCTATGCTTTGTAAGTATTTCCAACGTGTTTTGAACTCCTATATATTCATGAGTTGAAATTATGTATTGCCTTTTTTGGGAAGAAGTATTTCAAGAATAAATGATGTGTTACTTATTTATGATTTTAACTTGTGCTTCGATTGCCAATCATTTTACTCCATTTCTTAGAAGGAAATCCATTATGTTTAAAGCCCTCATTACTAATAAACCTAAAGTTGATATTTTTGATGATGATCCATGAAAGGGAAGAAATGAAAGTGTGGAATATGAAATACGGCCATTGTGCCATGAATGAAGAATCATATGTATGACCAAGAGAGCCAATGAAATAATAATGTTGAAAGTGCCAATGAGGCTATATACGGTATGAAAGGTTATGAGGTAGAAGCATTTATATTGTTGTTTGCTTTGTAAGCAAATCAAAAATATTTTTGGGACTAGCGATAGTCACCGAGGAAGGGTAGGTTGAAATAACCTAACCCCGAAACTACACGTGCCAGTGTAGGAGTGGATTGTAATTATTTCTATTATTTGGGGATGAGATTAATGTGATAAAACTATTCCCCTTAATTGGGATGAGATGATTGATAGAAAAGGATGATGTCGATCCACATGGCATTGTGGTGAGATGGCTAGCCGATCGGGTCGTGATCGGACGCCATGCCGCACACATGGTGGTGATTGTGCTGGAAATTATAATTGAAATTGTGATTGTGGCAGATATCTCAGATGAGACGGCCTAACCGATCAGGTCGTGATCAGACTCTATGCTAAAAGTATGGTGGTATTGGTATTGTGAACAGTGGTATATTGGTGCTAAAGAACTCCTAACAAAAAATAATATTATCTTCGTATTTTGGAAATTATTGTATTTTAACTTGAAAATTGGATATCATTGATTGTTTATTGTTGTTTTCATGATTTTTCCTTTTACGTTGGCATTCTATTCCATATGTATCCCATTTGTCGGGGGCACTGCATCTTCAATGGATGCAGGTGGTTCATCATCAGGGCAACTTTGGTCCTCATTATCAGTCACTCTCTATTCAGTAAGTTTTGGTGAACACTACTCTATTTCGGGCTTTATATCATCTAATGTTGTATTTTGTACTATGAGGTATAGCCGGGGCCTTGTCATCGGCACTTCCATTCTTCACTTCTGTTGTACTTAGAGACTCCGTAGACAAGTTGTGGGTGGTAGTCAATGTTGGAAATTGAACTAGAAATGTTGATATTTGGCAAATATATTTTTCATTATATCTATAAACTTGTAATATTTTAGAAATTATGAATGCAACTGCTAATGGAAATGAAATAGGACTTGTTAATGAAATCTTTTCAATGTTTGATTAATGAAGTACATCTCCTCGTTATTCATGGATGAGTTTGGGTAGAAAAAATCTAATAGGCTTGCTCGGTCGGGTTCACTTAATTGAGCGCCGGTCGCGCTCCCCGATTTCGGGGCGTGACATGAACTGAGCAGAGTCAGAGTGCAAACCTGGGGTAGTCTAGTTAGTTGTTTTCTTTTTCTTTTCTTGAGATGTATTTCTCTTAGTTGGTAATAAAATTGCTTATTTACCAAAAATAAAGTGATATAAGCCAAAATATTTAATAATTCAAAGTATTTAAAAACTATTTAGAAACATATATGGTAAAACAAAATCTTGTTTGACTATTCAAATAGTAATAGGTTCATTTTTTTTGAAATGGAGAAATATAATAACAATATTATCTATAAACAAAACAAGCCCTTAGTCAAGAAAAATGGTGTAAATATAATTGTAAAACTAAGATAATAATAAATTAATTACAGGTAAATTGTGATAATAAGTATATATAAAGATACATGGTAATCAACTTGTTATAATCGGTAAAATCTCACTAATATTGTAAAAAGAAAATTGACTAGTATCAGCACATACAATTGAAATCAACTTTTATAGTTGAAGCCGTTGCCTTTGTTGGATAAAAGTGTAATTATAATTTTTTTAAAGTTTACTTATTATTATTAGGAAAATAAGCTAAAATCTCTGACGACAATTCTATGATAGGTTTTGTCGAGTAGGATTGCGTTTGATTCTAATGAGGACTCATTGTCACAACCCGCATTTTGGGGTTGTGATTTCGTTTAGAACCGGTGAGAAAGGGTCCTTTTGATTCTCTAACGTAGACATGGTTACTCAGGAACCTTGGGCTTTTTAATTTTAAGCATATATAAGGGGTAGAGGTATTGAAGCTCAACCTGCCTCCCCCGTACGTGCTACCACCAAGCCGTATAGAATGAGCGACCTTGAGGGGGAACCTCAAGGGCCTATCTGGACGACACAAAGGAATGTCTTAGGTATCCATATGAGTTAGGGAACTCTATGGACGACGCGACGCCTTTGGGCTAACGTTGGGCACCAAATGGGTGCTGGAGACTCGACGTGTTGGACGGGTAGGCTCCACAGGCTACCGAAATAATGGACCGAGACCTCCGTGCCGATTGGATACTTGAAGCACCTACCTTAGGGGCCTCATGTGTCGACTTGTCAGCTTAGCTTGGGTTCAGCTATGCGAGCAAGGGTCCGTTGGGGCGACACTGCACTATTCGGGATGGAAGTATGTCGCGAGGGCTATGTATGGGCATGGCACGAAAGATGCACATCACGCAGGCCTAGGACTAAAGGTTTCCTTACTCGGTCGAAGCACAAGCCGACTGCGGATGCGCGAGGCGAGTGTCAAGCTTGAGGATTGGACTGTGCACACGAGAGCGATGCTCAGTTCTAGGCGAGGGACAGAAATGTCCTAAGCCAAACACCGGGTGTGCGCATGGGTGAGATCTAACAGATGCGATGCGCCACAATTAGTCAAGGCCATGAGCCTTGACATAAAAAAAGCGGCAAAGTTGGAGAAAGCCTTTTAGGCAAGCTCCACCATAACTTTGTTCTAAGTTTCTTTAACATTTAACTTCCTCCTAATGCTGCTAGTTATGAGATTGCCTAAGTCGAATTTGGATAATCTAACCCCTTTAAGTTCGTTTAGCCAGTCTATTGGTGCGTGAATGTTCCCTAAAACATGCTTATTTGCTTTGTCCTTAATCTCTATAATGAATGCTTCACACTTGTACTAGAACTTCCTATGTTAATTATGACATATTCCCCTGTTATTGTGTCACTCAGCATGATCCCCATACCCCATTAGTGATTGACTGAGATATTAACAGTTACCTAAACTTGTTTTCCCTGCCCTGTTTGAACCGTTTTGTTTTATGGCCTAACTTAGATCTTCTTTAATTAATTAGTCTATTGTGTCAATCCCAGAATCCTTACATGTGCTATTTCGTGTGAACTTGCTATCTCACACTACTATGAATCTCTGCAATATTTGTCTTACATGTGCAATGCATTTCAATTTGTATTAAGACCATTCTCTATGATCTTGCTTCTATGCTAATATGTTCCCAGCATGTCTATGGTTCATCTGATATCATGTTCTTTCAGTGATTATTTGGCTTGTCACAATCTGCATCCCCCATCATGTCTAAATACTAATTAGCATGACACTAGGATGTATGTTTAGCATAATCTCTTAGGTTTTAACTTGTTTGTATTGTGCATCTGTGGCTGCAAACTTGTTTCTCCCCTGACCCTTCCCACATGTGGTTTTGTCATAATGTGTTCTCCCTATCATGTCTCAATGCAGTTTCCTAATGAGAGTTAATATGTCTATCTTATGATACTAGGATGCATGCTTAGCTTAATGTGGACCTTTTAGGTCTCAACTGATTTAGTATCATGTATTTTACATGACAATCTTTGTATACCCATGCAAACCTGTTTCTTCCCCCACTCTTTCAAAATGCAGATGTCTATGTGATACTTTGCTATGTATGGAAATCATGCTGAACCTACTG
The DNA here is from genome assembly GCA_000715115.1 of Nicotiana otophora. NCBI lineage: Eukaryota > Viridiplantae > Streptophyta > Magnoliopsida > Solanales > Solanaceae > Nicotiana > Nicotiana otophora. The sequence goes on from AWOL01S0003466.1 coordinate 121,437, forward strand.
GCCTTCTTGATGAGTTGCTCTGTATGCTCAACTTGGCTATGTCTACTTTAGGTTATTAGTCTACCCCAAGTTCTGTCCCTCGGCCATTGTCCATTCTCCTCATTTGCTACTTATGCTATTATGAACTTCTTATTCTTAGCTGGCTGAAAGCCAAGGCTACCAAGGCTCTTACTACTGACCTCCCTAGTATGAGCACTGCTCGGGGTCCATTTGAGACCCTTGTGAACTCTGACACACTAGGATTCGAGTCTTTAGTCACTCCCTGAAACTTGAACTACCCCACGCAACCCGTTCTTCCTATTATCTGCTGGATAGCTAAGTTGGCTGGTTCAAGTGATTCAATGCTTGGCAATATGGTTATATGAATTGACTTTGGGCTCCTCTATGGATTCTGGGGTTGTGTTGATGAATACAGCTCCTCGTTAGAAGTCTGAGTATGTTGTGTGAGAATTGCTGAAGTCCCAGTTAGTACTGGGTATTTCATTTGGGCATGTTGTCATTATTTGTATAACATTTGTATCTTACTCATTAATGGGCATGTAATAACTTTGTATAAACGATTGGGGTGTTAATGAAGTGGGGAATGGGTAGATTTCTAATATTTGCATATCAAATGGGTAGATAATATGCCTATAGGACTCAATGATTTACTTGTTATATATATGCTGTTCCATCACTGTGTGCACTATAGAAATCATGTCATTAGGGGAAACACACACACACACACACACATGGTCTGCTAGCAAATATGAATTCAAAGTGCTTCTATTATGCTTACTGCTACGTGTTACTAGAAAATTTGCCTATAGGAATAAATGTCACTGATTTCAATTCATTTCAGCATATTCATTAGAAATCATGCCTATAGGATTTTGATCACTTCATTTGCTATTATCTCGTACTGTTCACTAGAAACCATACCTATAGGAGTTTAATCATCTTATTCATTACTGCATCGCACTGTCCACCTAGGAAACATGTCTATAGGGTTGAGTGTAATGATGAAATCAGCTCCAAGTGCTAACATTAGAGATCCTGTCTATAGGACAACATTGTTTTGTCTTAATAAGAGTCAATGTTGCACCTCTCAATATGTTTTATTATGCACTTCTGGGATCTCCTCAATGGTCGTTTCATTATTTCTTACTGCACGAGTCACCTAGACACAACAGGCTTAATAACCGGAAATCTACAATTTCATTAATCAGCATGCAAATCGTATAATCCTGTCTATGAGCAGCGCCTAGCCTTTAAAACCTCTTGTATGTTTTAGTGCATAGTCACGTAGAAATCATGTCTATTGGGATTTACGTTTCTTAATTCTAAATTTCTTAACATGAAGCTTGTCTTGTGTGCATTTGTTGCTTTAGTGTGGAGGCAAACTTGAGCCTTTAACTGCCATATTTGAAGTCCAATATGTGTTTTTTTTGTCGCCTAGTTTTGCATTTTTGATCAGCCTATATAAGGTCTAGAACTACCTAAATAGAGGCCCAAAGCCTCCTGGACCATAGGTACGGGACGAGAAGTGCACGCACAGGGCACGACTTGGAATTGAATTAGAACGCTCTTGGTTATAACATGCATATCAGTTTCATATTCACCTTTATTTGATTGAAACTGCTCTTAATTTGTTTAAAGATTGCTACATCATGTCTCTCCCGTCCCTATTCCCTTGTTTTCTTTATTACATTCTCGCATATATTCCACGGACTAACTTCTTCCTTTGTTTTTCTTTTATGTTTTTCATGTTTTACCTTAATACTGTATTTACCGCTTTTTACATATTTATCATGCAAATACTTGGCAATGTGTTATAATCTCTGCATAAAGCGTGCTCCACATCATACTCCACTCGTGCCAATTATCAACATAGCGACGCTTGATGAGTGTCTGCGCTCATTCAAAATTAACCTTTTAAATCGAAAAGGCTTATTTGCGGTAGACTAGTCGATCAGCGGTGCAATCGACGGTCCCCTGCCTTTCCCTCTCAAGTTGTCCACTTGTGAGTACCAGTCTAGGCCATTCTAGAAAGCTCACTTCAACATTAAATGTACATGCATCATGTTAAACCTAGTACGAGTTAGAACGTTGCTAACGTGATAGCCCGCTAAGATAAGCCTTGTCCAAAGTCAGACGGGAGTTCCACAATTCCAATGGACACCGTCACGTTATGTGCATTACTTGGAGAATATAGGCCAATATATTGATCATTAGTGTGTAAATAGTCGAATCTGGAGGGGAAAAGGGCTAACTCTAAATCTGGACTAGGTTCGGCATGGTCTAAAATATCCCACCTTTGTTTCTTGATTGGTTGAAGAATCTTTCACCTAGTGACAAGAATCATGCGGAAAGGTTCCTTGGTAATTTACCTTCCTTATTGGACATTCGGCCAAATAGGGCATTGATTTAGGCCGCCACTATGTTTTGGGATGAGAAAAGAGTTGTCTTCCACTTCGGTAACATAGAAATGACTCCTCTCTTAGAGAAAATAGGAGGTTTCGCTAAGATGCCATGGGATAGTCCAGAGAATCGCACCCCTCGCGGTTTTCTAAAAATGCTGGGTTTCAAAATAAATGATGAGTTGCTTTGTTTGAAGAAGTCTTTCATCCCATTTCCGTTACGAACGTTATGGGCATAGCAAGTCATATCGCCTTCATCATGATGAACTTGACATCACTTCCTTAGGTTGGACGCACCGCCGAGTTTTTGTGTTCATTGTCTGTTTCTTGGGATTGCTGATATTTTCGATGAAAGGGGGATGGATCCACACTCGCTTAGCCATGGTCGCTAGGACTCTAATAGAAGGAATCGAAGGACAAACTTACATTATCATCCCCATGATCTTAGCCAAAATGTATCGCATTTTAGATCGATGCAAGTAGGGGTATGGACACTTCGAGGGTTGTAATCTGTTGCTGCAGGTTTGGTTATTAGAGCATTTCCAGAGAGGTGAATATCGCCAAGAGATTTTGTGACGGCCATTGAATGAATACATAGTTTATCATCATCCAAAGAAAATGACATTTATCCAGATAGGTTTGCGCAACCTCGAAGTGCTGTGAGCTGGGTGCGTTTCTTCAGCAATCTGACTGACGAAAAGGTACATTGGTTGTTTGAATGGTTCCCTAGCAGTGAGTTCATCATCAGATCAAGAGAAACTACTCATCTAGTGTTGATCGGGTTAAGAGGGATCTATCCTTATGCTCCTATAAGGGTAATGAGGCAAGAGAGAAGAAAACAGGTTATACCTCAGGTTTCCAACATGGTCCAATACAAAGCAGATTTTAAAGGGAACATCATTCCGTTCAAGTTCGAGGTACAACATATGTGGAATCAAAAGGTCATTGTGGAGAAAGATACCATCGAGACATATATGTATCATGCCGACCATGCGTACTTCTACTCATCATGGTTGGCAGATGATATAGTCGGGGATGTCAAGCCAGGAATTAATCTGAAAAATAGGGTTATAGATGACACTGCTAAAGCACAAGTCAAGTATAGGATGCTGCGCAAGAGGGTTTTCGAGTCTGAATCTAGGCATTTGGAACAACGCAAAGTGGATATGGAAGCAATCAACGAATGGAGGGAAACCGCCACTAAATCAATAGAAAGATTAGAATATTTGGAGCAAGGGTTGATGAAGCTTGAGGGAAACATGAGAAAGAGGCTTTCAGATTGTCAGAACACAGATGGAAATGAAGGGGACATCTAGTAAAGGCTTACATGTTGTTGGATATGCGCGACCTAGGGAATCTGATTGATGGAGTCAAGAGAGCCAAGCACGGGGAAGGTCCTTCCGGGACCAAGTAGATTAGGAAATGATGTTCTTTACTGCTTTTTAGCTTAGTTTTAGATTTCGAAGGTAATAAGACAAATGCCATTAGTAACTTTCTTATTATTATCATTTTAGTAAGGATTTAATTCATATTTTCATTAATGAAATGATAAAAGTTTTTACATCAATTTTCTCCAAGTCTATGTGTCGCTTAGGCCTATCTCGGCCACAACGAGGTCCCCCAAATTAGGACGCGATTCTGTTACATGATTTTGCAGAGCATGTTCAATATTGCAAGCATTCTTTCAATATCCCTTACTGACTTGGTTACCTTTTATTTTTCTTTCTTCATTCAGATGTAGAACTTCCAGAGGGTTACAAACCTCCTAAGTTCTAAATGTTCGACGGAACCAGTGATCCGAAGGTGCATTTGAGAACGTATTATGACAAACTTGTAGGGGTTGGCAAGGATGAACGAATCTGTATAAAGCTATTCATGAGGAGCCTCACCGGAGACGCCTTGTGTTGGTACATCAGTCAAAATCCAAAGAAGTGGGTTAATTGGGTGAGCATGGCGTCGAATTTCATGAATCGATTCGGGTTCAACACAAAAAATGCACCAGATGTTTTCTACATTCAAAATCTCAGGAAGAAACCAACGGCAACCTTCTGTGATATGCTACTCGGTGGAGGTTTGAAGCCGTAAAAGTAAGGCCAACACTTGAAGAAGAACAGATGAATAAGTTCTTCGTCAGAGCTCAAGACCCTCAATACTATGAAATGTTGATGGTTATTGAAAATCATAAGTTCTCTGACCTCATCAAGATGAGAGAGAGAAAAGATGAAGGAATCAAAAGTGGAATGGTGACGAATTGTGAAGCACTCCATGCCACAAATAAAGCTTTACAGTCGGGAGGTATCTCTAAGAAAAAAGAAGTGGGTGTAGTAATGGCATCCCAAGGTACAAAGTCTCCTCTCACATACCAAACACCTCCACCCACATATCAGCCTTCACATCCCAAATACCAATGACCTGTCGCCACTTACCATACCTATAACACCCAACCAGCATACTACCACTCACCACCAGCCTACCAAAATTACCAAAAACCCAGACCAAATTTTGACCGCTGACCACCCAGACAATACACTCCAATTGCTGAACCCATAGACCAATTATACGAGAGGCTAAAGGCTACCGATTATGTCACTCCCATTATCGCTGTTGCTATGGAAAACGCTTCCTAGTGGATTAATCCAAATAAGACATGTACCTATCACTCAGGCATGAAGGGTCATACTATTGATGAGTGTCATACTTTGAAGGATAAGATTCAGATATTAATTGACACCAAAGTCATACAGGCAAAGGATGTTGCACCCAATGTCTGTAATAATCATCTCCGAGATCACAGGTGTGAAGGGGTAAACGTGATAGAGACCGATGAAGAATAGGACTCGGAAGGTTCAATTGGACTCATTCGAGAAGGGGATAATCCTAAAACATCTCCAGTCACTCTCACACCTATCGTGGCACAAACTCAGGCACCAATTGAAGTTGAGGTAGCCGCACCAACTCTGTTTGAGGTTGAAGTAACAACACCCTTCACCGTGATGGTAGCACCTGCACCATATTAAAAGTCTAATGTTATACCACGAGATTATGTTGCGGAATCAAGAAGGAAAGAAAAAGAAAAAATGGAAGAAATAGGTGCAGCGCAAGGCATGACCAGAACCGGTAGGGTCTATACACCCAAGCATATGGGATGAACTAGCGAAGAAGTTGCATCTAAGCCGCCTGTCATGGAGACTGGCCCGGATGACCTTTGGAGAAAGGTGCAAGCAAGAGAATATTCTGTGGTTGATCATCTGAACAAAACCCCTGCTCAAATATCTATTTTATAACTGCTGCAAAACTCCGAGGCACATAGGAATGCCCTGATGAAGGTGTTGAATGAAGCCTATGTACCCAATAACATCACTAGTGGAGAAATGGCCAACATGGTAGGGCAAGTGTTGGAAAGCCACAAGATCACTTTCATAAAGACGAGCTGCCACCAGAAGGACTAAGTCATAACAGGGAACTGTATATCACAGTGCAGTTTGAGGACAAACTCATTGCCAGAGTCCGGATAGATGGGGGTTCGAGTCTCAACATATGTCTTCTAACTACTCTAAAATAATTGGGTAAAGGCCTGCATGAGATACGAGCAGGAAGTATGAATGTGAAAGCATTTGATGGGTCTCAAAGGACCATAATTGGGAGACCAACCTCAGCCTACAGATGGGCCCAACTTGGTTTGATGTTGAGTTTCAAGTGCTGGACATATCTGCTACCTACCACCTATTGTTGGGACGACCTTGGATACATGTCGCTGGGGCCGTAACTTATTCTCTACATCAGTCCGTGAAGTTTGAGTGGAACCATTAGGAAGTGATCATCCATGGAGATGAAAGTAATCCCATTTCTACCAATCAGACTATTCTGGTCGTCAAGAATAAAAGGAAGTTGGGTGGAGAAACATACCATTTCATCGAGCGCATCAACACAATTGAGAAAGACAAATAGTGGAGTAGTAAGATAGAAAGCATACTGTCATGGAGAGGGTATGCACCCGGCAAGGGTCTCGGCAAGAATATCCAGGGGATTACCAAACCGATACAGCTAAAGCGTTGTGGCATAACTTTTGGGCTCGGGTATGAATACACCTCGCAAGAGTGTCAGAATTGGTCGCCACCATGGCGTGGTCCTTATTACCCTCTAGAACAACTAGTATCATATTTGCACTAGTCATTTCATCAAGCTGGCATGATGCGGGGCTCCGAAGAAGATGAAGTTTTAGCTGGCACAAGGAATTTGTTTCTGGATGATGAAGACATGGATTGCAGTGCGATAGTTGAGGAGGAGGAGGAGGAAGACCTTAATATTCAAACCATGGAGAAGGGATATATTCTCGGGAACTGGATTGTTGCACCATCAAGGGCCCGCTGAGTTCATGGGTAGCCTGGCAATTAGCATCATTTTGTTTAAAGCAATTTTATGAGCATCTGAAATATTTTTAATATTTTGTTTTAAGAATATTTTGTTTGAAATAATTGCTTGAGTCATCGAGCCGTACTTGTTTGACGTTTTCAAGATTTATCTAATGCATTGTTATTTTTAGTATTTATTATTATTCTTTATATTTTTTCTCTACAACATTAATATTACCTATCCCCACGAACCTGCGACTATGACATGTAACGAGACAACGCAACATAAGGATAGTGATTTAGAATATCTGGAAAAGGATGTAATACCTGAGGAAATTGTCAGAGCAGTGGAAAATTGTGAAAACAAGCCTAAGTCCAATTTGGATCAGGCTGAAACGGTTAATTTAGGACACTCCGAAACAGTCAAGGAAACGCATGTAAGCATTCATCTATCGCCGTCAGAGAAGGAAGAATACATACAGTTCCTAAAAGAGTATGAAGATATTTTTGCATGGTCTTACGATGGTATGACTGGTCTGAGCATATCCATAGTGTCTCACAAGTTACCCACCGATCCCATGTGTCCACCAGTGAAACAAAAGCTCTGAAAATTCATGCCAAATATAAGTTTGAAAATAAAAGTGGAAGTCACCAAGCAAATCAAAGCCAAGGATCTCAGAGTGGTTGAATATCTGACCCGGTTGGCTAACATTGTGCCGGTTCCAAAGAAAGATGGGAAGGTGAGAGTGTGTGTCGACTATCAGAATTTAAACAGAGCAAGTCCCACAGATGATTTCCCTTTCCCAATATACATATACTGATTGACAACTGTGCCAAGCATGAACTTTAATCCTTTGTGGATTTCTTCACGGGATATCATCAGATCTGGATGGATGAAGAGGATGCCGAAAAAATAGCCTTTATTACACTATGGGGAGTATATTATTATAAAATGATGTCGTTTGGCCTAAAGAATGTTGGAGCCACTTATTTGAGGATCATAACAACCATTTTCCATGACATGATACACAAGTAGATAGAGGTATATGTGGACGACGTCATCATCAAATCGAAAAAGGGTACATATCAAATAGCGGATGTGAGGAAAGTTTTTGATCGACTTCGAAGGTACAACCTGAAACTGAACCCTGCAAAGTGTGCCTTTAGAGTCCTTACTGGAAAACTGCTAGGGTTCATCGTCAACCGCCAGGGAATTGAGCTAGACCCATCAAAGGTCAAGGCTATCCAAGATTTGCCACCTCCAAAGAACAAGAAAGATGTGATGAGTTTTTTAGGGCGTCTCAACTACATCAGCTATTTCATAGCACAATCAACTGTGATCTGTTAACCGATTTTCAAAATATTGAAGAAAGATGCTGCAACAAGTTGGATTGAAGAATGTCAGAAAGCCTTCGACAAAATCAAGGAGTATTTATATAAACCACTTGTTCCGGTCCCACCGGAACCTGGGAGACCTCTGCTACTCTATTTATCTGTACTAGATGGTGCTTTCGGCTGTGTCTTGGGACAACACGATGAGATGGGAAGAAAGGAGCAGGCCATATATTATCTGAGTAAAACATGCACACCTTATGAAGCACGGTACTTTTTGCTAGAGCGCACCTGTTGCGCTTTGACATGGATAGCTCAAAAGTTGAGGCACTACTTTTGTACCTCCACCACATATCGCATATCAAGGATGGATTCGCTAAAATACATCTTCCAGAAACCCATGCCTACGGGAAAGTTAGCAAAATAACAAATACTACTGAGTGAGTTCGACATCATCTATGTAACTCAGAAGGTGGTCAAAGGGCAAGCATTGTCGGATCATCTGGCAGAAAATCCTGTAGACGAAGAGTACGAACCACTGGAAACGTATTTTCCCGACGAAGAGGTATCATTCGTAGGAGGAGATATCACCGAAGCTTATGATGGTTAGAGAATGTTCTTCGATGGGGCTGCGAATTTTAAAGGAGTGGGTATTGGAGCAGTCTTAGTGTCAAAAATGGGTCAACACTATCCTGTATCCGCAAAACTCAGGTTTCCATGTACTAACAACATGGCATAATACGAGGCCTGCATCTTAAGACTCAGGTTAGCCATCGACATGAACGTTCATGAATTACTGGTAATTGGAGATTCAGACCATCTAGTACATTAGGTTCTATGAGAATGGGTCACGAAGAACACTAAGATATTACCATATTTGTAATGTGTACAAGAGTTGATGAAGAGATTCACAAAAATAGAGTTCAAAAATGTTCCGAGAATCCAGAATGAGTTCGCATATGCATTGGCCACTTTATCTTCCATGGTACAACACCCAGACAAGAATTTCATCGATCCTATCCCAGTAGGGATTCATAATCAGCCAGCTTATTGTGCTCACGTTGAAGAGGAAATGGATGGAAATCCATGGTTCCACGACATCAAAGAATATTTGGCAAAAGGAGAGTACCCGGAGCATGCAAATCATACTCAGAAACGCACACTCCGAAGATTATCCTACCACTTCTTCCAACGCGAAGGAGTTCTATACATAAGGACTCCAGATCTGGGATTATTACGGTGTGTCGACGCCAAGGAAGCATCCAAATTACTCGAAGAGATACATGACAGAACTTGGGGACTGCACATATCTTTTTCTTAGCTAAGAAGATATTAAGAGCAGGATATTTTTGGATGACTATGGAAACAGATTGCATCAGGTATGTCCAAAAGTGTCATCAATGCCAAGTGCATGCTGATATGATACGAGTGCCACCCAATGAACTCAATGCAACAAGTTCACCTTGGCCTTTCTCCTCTTGGGGGATGGATGTCATCGGTCCAATCGAACCCACCGCTTCAAATGGGCACAGGTTCATTCTAGTGGCCATAGACTATTTCACAAAATGGGTTGAAGCCGCATCTTACAAGGCTGTAACTAAGAAGGTTGTAGCAGATTTCGTTAGGGATCATACTGTTTGTCAGTTTGGTGTACCAGAATCAATCATCACCGACAACGCCGCCAACCTTAACAGTGATTTGATGAGATCCATGTGTGAAACCTTCAAGATCAAGCATAAGAATTCCACATCATACATGCCGCAAATAAATGGAGTTGTAAAAAACGCCAATAAAAACATCAAAAAGATATTGAGGAAGATAGTGGATAATTACAAATAGTGGCACGAGAAACTATCGTTTGCTTTGCTCGGATATGGTACCACGGTTCGCACATCAACTGGGGAAACTTCTTATTTGTTGGTTTACCGAACTGAAGCGGTTATCCTTGACGAAGTAGAAATCCCTTCTCTGAGAATTATACAAGAAGCCGAGCTCAGTGATGCAGAATGGGTACATAGCCGATATGAGCAACTGGCCCTCGTTGATGGATAAAGAATGAATGCAGTATATCACGGTCAAATCTACTAAAACAGAATGGCCAGAGCTTTCAACAAAAGGGTCAGGCCTAGACAATTCACACCGGGGCAGTTGGTGCTAAAACGGATCTTCCCGCATCAAGATAAAGCCAAAGGAAATTTTTCACCCAATTGGCAAGGGCACTACATGGTTTATCGAGTACTAACAGGAGAGGCACTTATACTTGCAGAAATGGAAGGAGAAAGTTGGCCAAAACTTATCAACTCAGACGCAGTCAAGAGATACTATGTTTAGGATTATTTACATTTCTTCATCTGATGTAACTAGACTAAGCTTGACCTAATTCCCGTTAAAGAGGGGATACGTAGGCAGTCATATGGGTTCGGTCACATCTTAATAAAATCTTCATTTTACCATGATCAGAAAACTGGGGCAGAATTTTGAGGAGGACCCTCAAAATTCTAAAGCGAGTTAAGCCGACATCGTCATACACGGAACAACCTAAGTATTGCATTTAAACTAGGGCAGAATTAACCCTCAAAATTCTAAAGCAAGGAGGTCACAATGTCTCTAAAATATGTCACAATCACCGGTTCATCTAAATTATTTGAAATTGCATACTACTACATTTCAAATAACTATATTTATCAAAGGCATGCATATTTTTTGAAAACTTTATTTCTATGATAGACATATGCTACCTAGGGTAACTCAAACAGGGCCTCAAGACAGGAGCAAAGGAAAAACAGAAGACAAAAGCGCAAACCAACCTTCCCCCACAAAACTCACAATTTTTCTTTGGATGCAGACATGATAAGACAACAATACATGCAGATACATCGAATCACTACGTTCATGACGACAAGTTACCAAACACAAACACTTCCAGCTAAGAAATACTTTAGTTTCTCACTGTCACTCATCATTTTTCTTACATAAGGCTAAACACTGCCTTTCCCTGCATGAGACTAAGCATTGTCTCCTATTTGCACGAGGCTAAGCATTGCCTCCTTAACTGTATAAGGCTAAGCATTTCCTTTTCCGCATGAGACTAAGCATTGTCTCCTATTTGCACGAGGCTAAGTATTTCCTCCTTAACTGCATAAGGCTAAGTACTGCCTTTCCCTACATGAGACTAAGTATTGTCTCCTATTTGCATGAGTCTAAGCATTGCCTCCTTAACTGCATAAGGCTAAACACTGCCTTTCCCTGCATGAGACTAAGCATTGTCTCCTATTTTTACGAGGCTAAGCATTGCCTCCTTAACTGTATAAGGCTAAATATTTCCTTTTACGCATGCGACTAAGCATAGTCTCCTATTTGCATGAGGATAAGCACTGCCTCCTTAACTACATAAGGCTAAGCACAGTCTTTCTTTGCATGAGACTAAGCACTGCCTTTCTTTGAGTGAGACTAAGCATTGTCTCCTATTTGCATGAGGCTAATCCCTGCCTCCGTATTTGCATGAGGCTAAGCCCTGCCTCCTTAAGCACTGCCTTTCCTGCATGAAGCTAAGCACCGCTTCCCTTACTTGCATGAGACTAAGCATTGTCTCCTCTTCCTACATGAGGCTAAGCATTGCCTCCCTAATTCCATAAGGCTAAGCGCTGCCTTTCCCTCGTGATTAAATTCTATATCTATTACGCCATCTAAGACCTAGCATTATCCTCTACTCATCCAAGGCTAAGCATTGCCCTCATCGTACCCAAGACTAGGCCTTGTCTTGTCGCATCTTCACATACGGCCAGACATCATATTTTGCATTTCATGGGCTGAAATATCGCCATTTTGTCCAAAGGCGTCATGGTCTGAAGGCATCATCCTCATAGATGGAAGACACCATTCCATGCCCCGAGGATCTCTTAAAAGTGCACATCATTATTCAAAGGCGTCGTGGTTCAGAGATACCATTCTCATGGCCCGAGGACATCATTTCATGGCATGCGAATCCCTTATCACACGATTCATGGCCCAGGATATCATGGTCTAAGGACACCATCCTCACCATCCAAAGACAACCCTCATGGTCCGAAGGAAATCTGCATCATGTTTTAATTCTCGCAATAATCCATATATACTTGCATGCATCGTGTTTTAAGTTTTGCAGGTAATCCAGGAAGTAACCGTTCTTCTAACGGGAGCAATCTTCGCTCCGGTTACCATTCAATGTTCACATCCTGTAATTATTTCAAACATAACCGACCACCATCAATTACCGGCCTTTTACTCTATGACCGTTCAGATATTTGCTTAGTGATACATCCATAACGTTTCAAATTCATATTCATGACTTCGCATAAATTTATCCGATACTATACTACCCAAAAGAACCCTTTCCGAAATATACGACCATTCCTATAACAACTAAATCGGTTTCGTTCACCGTTGGATCCAGACCTACACACGACCTGATTTTCGTAATACCAGAGATATGTAGGCAACTCAGGAACCAGGATTCGGCCCCCATTTTTCAAATCACATCATCCTTCATTCAATTTGGCAAAAATTGATCATCATTTTCTTTATCCGACAACTCTTTCATCATTCACGGGTAAAGAGGGGCAGTTGTTGATACCTAATTTTACCCTCATATTTTTGCACATAAGTGTATATGCTTTCAAAATATTAAATTGCATCATTATTTAATTTACAAGATTTATGCAAGCATCATTTGTTTAGAGCTTTTCCATCATTTGTAATTTTCCATAATGTTTAGAGCTTTTAAATTGATTTTTGAATTTAAATTGCTTGAATAATTATTAATTATTTTGTGATGACTCAATTACCTAAATCCTTATTTTGTATCTATAATATTTTCTTCAGGTATTTTACTCTATTTTTTTATAATGTTATTAGTATTGTCAAACTATTTGCACAATCTCGCAATAATAGCCTATATTTTACAATTGTATTGTATTTGCCATTTTATTCAGGGCCAAAATAATATCTTATATTTTTTATAATCTTATACTATTATTTTAAGGTATTAATTTGCATAAACAATATTTTTATAATTTATTTAAATATTCTATTAAAATATTTTTTCCCTTAATTTCTTATTTAAAGGTTGGCCCAAATGTTGAGCCAATATTCGAACCAAACAAGCCCCAAATCCCTGGCCCAACCCCCCAAAGCCCAATCCAAATGACCTATGTAATTAAATCGGTCGATACCCGTTCCAAACGACCCGCCCCGCTTATCCTTTAATCTTGACCGTTGATCTTTCAAGATCAACGATCTACAATCACCCCACCTTTTTAATTACCCTAGACCTGAAACCCTAACATATTCCTCTCTAACCTGCCGCCCCTAAATGCTCTTAACCTTCCCTTCTCTCTTCTGAAGAACCCTAGACGCCTCACCTTAATTCCTTCTCCTAATCCCACTGATAATGGGATTCGACCATTATTTTCTTATCATGTTTGAAGTCGTTTGGTACTGGTCATCCGTTTGTGGTGTTACTTAGGTGCTTCCCTAAGTTTGGCAAGTAAGATCTCCTGCGATCAAACCAAAGTGGTTTGAACCTCTGATTCTGATCATTATTTCGTCTATATACATTCAATACTATGCTATGTGAGTCCGATTTCAGTAAGATCTCTGTTGATTTGTACTTTCCCTCTTGAACTAGGGTTTACCCATTTTCTCTCCTAAATTGATCTGAATCGATTTTGCATGCTTTCTTTCTTTATTTTAGGTTTTATTTACTTTGTTTTCTTGTTTATTCGTCTAATTTTTGCTACTACATAAACCCTTCCCCATTCCCCTTTGAGACAGACCTAATCGATATAATCTCACTAAAACTTGAAGCTTTGATATGTTAATTCCTTCATTTTCTTGTTCTGTGTTTTTTGTTAGCCGTCTGAAAGCCAAGGCCACTGAAAGTCTACTGTTCGAACTTTCTCTTGGTGCGAGCATTGTCCGGGGTTCTTTCAAAGCTTTTGGGAACTTCGACGCATCGAGGTTTCTGGGTTCTTGTGGATCTTTTGTTCTTTATTGTTGTCCATTTGTTGTCCGTTAACTGGTAAGCCACTTGACTTTTGCAATTTCATCCTTATGTGTGTTTGATTTACATGTGTTCTCACCTCAGAAATCCATGGCTTAGTATGTTTTCTAGATTACTTTTGTGCACGATTCTGTTAATTCTACTTTGTTCTAAGTCTCTTTAGCATTTAACTTCCTCCTAATGCTGCTAGTTCTGAGATTGCCTAAGTCTAACTTGGATAATATGACCCTCTTAAGTTCGTTTAGCCAGTCTATTGGTTCCTGACAACAACAACAACAACAACAACAACCCAGTATAATCCCACTAGTGGGGTCTGGGGAGGGTAGTGTGTACGCAGACCTTACCCCTACCCTGGGGTAGAGAGCCTGTTTCCAATAGACCCTCGGCATCCTTCCCTCCAAGAATTTCCCACCTTGCTCTTGGGGTGACTCGAACGCACAACCTCTTGGTTGGAAGTGGAGGGTGCTTACCATCAGAGCAACCCACCTTGTCTATTGGTTCCTGAATGTTCCCTAAAATATGCTTATTTGCTTTGTCCTTTATATCTATAATGAATGCTTCACACTTGTGCTAGAACTTCATGTGTTAATTATGACATGTTCCCCTGCTATTGTGTCACTCAATATGATCCCCATACCCTATTAGTGATTCACTGAGATCTTAACAGTTACCTCAACTTGTTTTCCCTGCCCTGTTTGAACCGTTTTATTTTATGGCATAACTTAGATCTTCTTTAGTTACTTAGTGTATTGTGTCAATCCCAAAATCCCTACATGTGCTATTTGGTATGAACTTTCTATCTCACACCGCTCTGAATCTCTGCAATATTTGTCTTGCATGTGCAATGTGTTTCAATTTGTATTAAGACCATTCTCTATGATCTTGCTTCTGTGCTAATATGTTCCCCAGCATGTCTATGGTTCATCTGATATGCTGTTCTTTCAGTGATTATTTGGCTTGTCACAATGTGCATCCCCCATCATGTCTAAATACTAATTAGCATGACACTAGGATGTATGTTTAGCATAATAGCTTAGGTTTTAACTTGTTTGTATTGTGCATCTGTGATTGCAAACTTATTTCTCCCGTGACCCTTCCCACATGTGGTTTTATCATAATGTGTGCTTCCTATCATGTCTCAATGCAGTCATGTTTCCTTATGAGAGTTAATATGTCTATATTATGATACTAGAATTCATGCTTACCTTACTATGGACCTTTTAGGTCTCAACTGGTTTAGTATCATGCATTTGTACATGACAATCTTTGTATACCCATGCAAACCTATTTCTTCCCCAACTCTTTCAAAATGTGGATGTCTATGTGATACTTTGCTATGTATGGAAATCCTGCTGAACCTACTGGCCTTCTTGATGAGTTGCTTTGTATGCTCAACCTGCTATGTCTACTTTAGGTTATAAGTGTACCCCAGTTTTTTCCCTCAACCATTATCCATTCTCCTCACTTGCTACTTATGTTATTCTGAATTTCTTATTCTTAGTCGGCTGAAAGCCAAGGCAACCAAGGCTCTTACTGCTGATCTACCTAGTGTGAGCACTGCTCGGAGTCCATTTGAGACCCTTGTGAACTCTGACACACTAGGATTTGGGTCTTTAGTCACTCCTTGAAACTTGAACTACCCCATGCAACCCTTTCTTCCTATTATCTACTGAATATATAAGCTAGTTGGTTTAAGTGATTCAATGCTTGGCAATATGGTTATATGAATTGACTTTTGGCTCCTCTATGGATTCTGGGTTGTGTTGATGAATACAGCTCCTTGTTATAAGTCTAGGTATGTTGTGTGAGAATTGTTGAAGGCCCAGATAGTGCTGGGTATTTCAGTTGGGCCTGCTGTGGGCCTATTGTCATTATTTGTATAACATTTGTGCCTTACTCATTAATGGGCCTGTAATAACTTTGTATAAATAATTGGGGTGTTAGTGAAGTGGGGAATGGGTAGATTTCTAATATTTGCATACCAAATCGGTAGATAATATGCCTATAGGACTCAATGATTTACTTATTATATATATGGTATTCCATCACTATGTGCATTATAGAAATCATGCCCTTAGGGAAAACACACACACACACACACACACACACACACACACACACACACACACACACACACACACACACACACGGTCTGCTAGCAAACATGAATTCAAAGTGCTGCAATTATGCTTACTGCTATGTATTACTAGAAAACCTGCCTATAGGAATAAATGTCATTGATTTTAATTCATTTCAGCATATTCATTAGAAATCATGCCTATAGGATTTTGATCACCTCATTTGCTATTATCTCGTAGTATTCACTAGAAACCATGCCTATAGGAGTTTAATCATCTCATTCGTTACGACATCGCATTGTTCACCTAGGAAACATGTCTATAGGGTTGAGTGTAATGATGAAATAAGGTCCAAGTGCTAAACATTAGAGATCCTGTCTATAGGACAACATTGTTTCGTCTTAATAAGAGTCAATATTGCACCTCTCAATATGGTTTATTATGCACTTCCGGGATCTCCCCAATGGTCCTTTAATTATTCCTTACTGCATGAGTCACCTAGACACATCAGGCTTAATAACCGAAAATTTACAATTTCATTAATCAACATGCAAATCGTATAATCCTGTCTATGAGCAGCGCATAGCCTTTAAAACTTCTTGTATTTTTTAGTGCATAGTCACGTAGAAATCATGTCTATAGAGATTTAAGTTTCTTAATTCTAAATTGCTTAACATGAAGTTTGTCTTGCGTAAATTTGTTGCTTAAGTGTGGAGGCAAACTTGAGCCCTTAATTGCCATATTTGAAGTCCAGTATGTGTTTTATTTGTCGCCTAGTTTTGCATTTTTGAGCAGCCTATATAAGGTCTAGAACTACCTAAATAGAGGTCCAAAGCCTTCTGGACCATAGGTATAGGACGGGTAGTGCACGCATAGGGCACGACTTTTGTAATTGAATTAGAGCGCTCTTAGGTAAACAACTTTAACATAGTAATCGGGTAGCAGGAGATGATAGTCTGTGCCCGCTGGATAATATTTTTCTTTCTTTTTATATTAGAATGGAAAAATAGCTGCACCTCCCTATTCAAGATCTCTTTATAATAAAATTACTAGATTTTGTACTCTATTTACTTACTTGATCACATAGACTAATCCATATAATTTAAGTTCGGCAAGGACCCACAGTTGTGGACCTCGAAGAGTGTCTAACACCTTCTCTTTGAGGTAACTTGAGCCCTTATCCGATCTTTGATGGCGTTGACTAGTTAAAACAGAGTTGTCACATGTCGAAAATCCGATTTCGCGAGAAAAATGGGGCGCGACAGCAGGCATATAGAACAAATATGTATGGGGACTTCCTTATGTACGTGCCTACTTTTTTTGTATTATTTCTCATCCACTAACTCGATACGTGGTATGGGGTCCGACTAATCTAGATTCATGCCTATGTGTGTGCACCTGTATAAATTGTTAGTTCAAAATAAGGTAAGAAAACAAGTTTTAGTTTCTTAGATGTCAAATCTAGATCGCTAACAGCTACAAACGACAAATGCTACAAGTAAATATTAGTTAGACCACATTATCCTAACAACATTAGATGACTATAACGACAAAAATACATAACTTGAGTGAAACTTGTGATCTAAGAGGAGTCCTCCTATCCCACACCGGTGGCTTAACACATAGACCTTTCTTATAAGCGTCAACAAGACTTAAACAGAACGTCGAGCTCCGTAGCGGGAGCTTGTTACCCAAGCGGGGGCAAGCAACAAGGTGGTGAGAACATGCATGGTTCTCAACCCATGACGGTGAAGGGTGCCACAAATTTGGACCCTTACCCTTATTGTAAAATAAGGTATGGACTGAAGAGTATATTTGGGCTTGCTGGCTTCACAAAGCAGTTGTTGTGCCTTGCTATCCAGTTACGCCACCAGTCCAAGCCACCACTTCTTAGTCGGGTAATCATTGGTTGAACCATCACCCAACTGCTGCAACCTTATCAAGCCAATTAGAAGAGAAATTTCTTGAAATTACCTCTGCAAGAATGTATGAAATAATTTCTGTAAAGCTATGTTAGTGAGAATAAGAGACTTTATTGCATTCGTTGTACTTTAAAAGACATTCTATCCTTGTTGAGATGCCACTGAGAGAGATGAAAGTCTTGATAGACTATAGTCTCGGTTAAAGAGCTTTCATTTTTCATAACCCATGGGTGTCATTGTTTATGTTTCCTTGGTTTACTGCCAAATACAAACTTGATTTGGGCCAGAGGTGCACCTTTTAAGGTATAACTAAGTAGACATACAAAAGAGTTATTGTACTCCTGCAACAACAACAAGAGCTATTGTACCAAAAGAGCTATTGTACTCATGCTAAAGTCCATTTCCACTGAAATTAACAATAACTAGAAAAATCCAACATACACATTCACAATCAACATGTGCACCTACATCACGAACCGGACTTCATGGTGAAGAAAGCGTACATTTTAAGCTTCTCACAGCATCTCTTCAATGAGCTAATAAATGTGGACTTATTACATTGACAATCGGGACGATAACTCAAATAACAAATCTTCAGAATGATTACCGTGCTACATACTCTACATGAGAAGTTATCAGGTTCGGGCCCGGGCCATTCCCCACTAATTCCTACTATTTAGAAGCGACAGTTAAGGGCCTCTTCGTCGTCCTGTTTTCAGAATTACGGTAAAGTCCTCGTTGTTGTCCTACTGGGCTATTGATGTTGCATCGTCAACACTAGGCCAGGGGTACTTCGGTAGTTTTATTATATTTTACCAGTCCACTATATACCAGCAGATATGGAGGAAAAAAAGCTTAAGAATCTTGAAGACAAAGAGGAGTGCATAGTTAGCCTTAAGCAGAAATATCTCTCTTTGTCTATTAAAGAATATGGAATTAATAAAATTAACCAGGTGAGCAAATTGTCCAAAGTGAGATATTGCAGGAACAAATACAATAGGACCACTGCAAATAGTACACATAAGCTGCAAAGAGAATGGAAAAGCATTTGAGACAACGAAGCATCAACACACAACACATTGGATCTACATATATATGCATCATCGGGAAGTGATAAACTCACATAATAAATTGCCACATTTTTGTCGCAACTCAAAACCTTGGCGCATGACGTCTCTTTTCAATTGCTTTAAAAAACCGGGATAACAAATAAGTCTTTCTATTGGTATTTGCTACCACATATAACTTTGTTTGCTCTTTGCAGTGTCTCTCCTCTCAATCTTCGGTCACTATTTTGCTTGCCCATCCTCCTGGGATGAGTATTTTTTCTACCATTTACCATTAAAAATTACGGCAAAGGGTCAAACATACCCCTCTATTTTCAAAAATGGTCTAAGAATACCCCTCGTTATACCATTGGGTTATCTATACCCCTGCCGTCATACTTTGGGTTTAAATATACCCCTCATTTAAACGGAGGGACACGTGTCATCGTCCTGTTGATCAATTCTAAATATCTTCTAATTAATTAAAAAGACTCATTACCCATACCCGAATAATAATTTTTTTTTTTGTAAAAACTGGAAAAAACTAAAAAACAATTTTACTAAAAACTGAAAAAAAGAAAATATTTTTTTTTCAGTTTTTACAAAAACACTGCTTTAAACTGAAAAATATTTTCTAAAACAATTTTTTTGTAAAAACTGGAAAGAAAATTGAAAAGCAATTTTCTAAAGCAACTAAAAATTGAAATATTTTTAACTAAAAACTGAAAAAAAAGAAAATATTTGTTTTTTCAGTTTTTACAAAAATATTGCTTTAGAAAATTGCTTTTTAGTTTTTTTTCAGTTTTTACAAAAATATTATTTTTGAAAATATTTTCCAGTTTTTTTAAAGCAGTATTTTTGTAAAAATTGAATTTTTTTTTTTTTTTCAGTTTTTAGTAACAAAAAATTTAAGTTTTTTTCAGTTTTTACAAAAAAAAAATTATTATTTGGGTATGGGTAATGAGTCTTTTTAATTAATTAGGAGATATTTAGAATTGACCAACAGGACGATGACATGTGTCCCTCCGTTTAAATGAGGGGTATATTTGAACCTAAAGTATGACTGCAGGGGTATAGATAACCCAATAGTATAACGAGGGGTATTCTTAGACCATTTTCGAAAGTAGAGGGGTATATTTGGCCCTTTGCCGTAAAACTTAAAGTATAAAAGCATCCACAAACAGTATGTACAAGAAGTAACTTCATAACTTTAATACAACCTTTTCTGATCCCGCTGGAGGGGGAGTTTCGAAGGTCAGATCGAGTTGGCTTGGCTGGTAAAGTCCTCTAAGGCTGAAACGAATAGATCAGGAATTCGACCTGGGATCTGCCCGTTCCGATCCTTGCCTAATCATATGAAAAAATAGTACTAGTTGGTCAAGCCCCAAAGAACTTTCACCTTGAGAAGCTTTAAGCTTGACATTTAAGACAGAGAGAAATACAGCTGACAGAATCCAAAGAAAGTAACCCCGATGGTAAAAGAAATCATATAAAAAACATAAGTGGATTTAACCAATGAAATTAGAAGCGGACACAAAAGTAATGTTTACTGATAATAAAATTAAGAAAACTTTAGTTGAATATGTAGAAAATCCTTCATTTGTATCACTAAATTCTAATTCAATGAAATGTAAGATTCTACTTTGACATATTTGCACATTATCATACTTTAAATTGAAACATATAACTAAAGTAAAATATAGTTGTTCACGGAGCCATCACTTGCACCTTGTTACTGATGGCTAATTTTTTTATTTTTACTCTTTAAAGCACACTAGACATATAAAGAACATAAGAAAGACTCTGTAAGTGATGAACATTTTTTTATTTTCCTTCTTTAAAGCATATCGACAAAAACAAAAAGAACATGTTAATTCCTCTGAAATCTTTAAACAGAAAAGGATCAGTTTAATAGTACAGTAAAGCTTATATTATATAGGAGTAGCTTTTTCTCCTGTTATAGTGATCTCCATCTCCCAATTAAACCACCTTAATGTATATGTTCCAATGCATCTACTTTATTAAATAAAAGAAATCTATTAAATTATAGACCCATACTGCTCCGTGTAAACCAACAAATTATAAGAAGTCATGCTCTCCTCTGCCTTTACCAGCAAGTTTTGAACTATTTAACAAATGCAAAGAAGTCATTCACATAGTCAGTTGATTAGTAAGCAAGTTATCAAACTAAGAATTTCAACAAGTTGATTCATCACGAAAAACAAACCTGATATGATGAGGAGTTGACTTTTGCACTCATTGTTGGCTCTTAACTGTAGTTGGGATGTTTCTTTTGGTCTTCATTGAACTATTCTCTTTCCCCTCAAGTACTTGATCATATATATTTGGATAAATTTTTTGACTGGAAATATGCTTGAACAATTTAAGCTAAAATATCAATTAAGAGTATTCAAATAGCCCCCTCCCCCCCCCCCCCCCCC
>AWOL01S0003466.1:143972-178135 GCA_000715115.1 Nicotiana otophora
CCCCCCCCCAAAGGACTGCAGTCAGATATAAATACATCCAGTAACACATATTAGTAAGAACACCAACAACTCATTAATTTTTGACAGTTTGTAAAGCCTAAATATATTGCCCCGGTGACCTTACCTTAGAACAATGAAGTATGTGCACTCTCTTTGGCAAGAAAGAGCAGGAAAGACATTACTGAATACTGCTTTTCCTTTTAACGCCACATTATCTAATTAGTTGATGAGATTTGGGTGATCTATCAGACTGCCACTCCCAAAAATTGTACTTCCCCTATCAATTGTTAATAACCCTATATAACAATTGGAGATCAACACAATACTACAGGTTTCAATAACATATAACTTAAATTGTTTAGCTTCTTAAACACAAAACTCATGATCTAAATTCGCAAGCACACACTAATTATCTAGAGAAGCGAAATGTGCCACTCATAACTTGTTGCAAAGTAAATGCTGTAAACCAGAATGTTTAATCAATGGGGAGAAAAGTGGAACAAAATACCAATATTGTCATGGCGTCAGTCAAAGAACACAATCTGCAGCTTCTTTCACATATCTACTACTTATCATAATGTAGTAAATTAAAATGAAAATAAAATAAAGTAAAGTATTGCCTCCCAACATCAACATCAATATCTGAAGTAACAAAGGAGATTGTAAATGGATTCAAACCTTAACTGAAGTAAACACTCACCGAATTCACATAGGCACGACCCCATAGGATTAATAATGAATGTAGATGGCTGCGATGCATTTCCCGTTACAATTTTCTCGCTTCTTTCAACAACTTTTCATTTTCGACATTGTAACATTTTGACTGCATTTACATTTAATATTATAAAGTTTCAATTTTCAATTGTCCCCATTTGTCCAAGGATGACTTCCCTGTAAGTTTCTATTTAGCAAAATCAAGTTTAGAGCTCAATCTTTGCAAGGCAAGTTTGACTTAAAACTTTATGCTTGAGCCATCCATTTGTTGACTCGAGATGGAATTTGCTCACTTTCTGAATAAGTTTTTCCGACTTTATCATCAACTTCAGAAGAAGACAGCCATTTTTGCTTTTTGACAAGGTGGGTTGCTCTGATGGTAAGCACCCTCCACTTCCAACCAAGAGGTTGTGAGTTCGAGTCACCCCAAGAGCAAGGTGGGGAGTTCTTGGAGGGAAGGATGCCGAGGGTCATTTTGGAAATAGCCTCTCTACCCCAGGGTAGAGGTAAGGTCTGCGTACACACTACCCTCCCCAGACCCCACTAGTGGGATTATACTGGGTTGTTGTTGTTGTTGTTGTTGTAGTATTTCATGTACATAGAAGCCGAGGTAAGTTCACATAACTGTATTATGCAAGTTACACTTTTCAATGGCTGCTATTTACTTGCAAACAAGGTCAAAGAATTTAAAAAGTGATGTAAAAGCTACCACGGCTAAAAAGAAGAGGACTACCACGGTTAAATTGTGAAATTGCCTATCCGCATGTCCTTCTAATTTTTTTTCATTTTAAGTCTTGATAGTAAATTTTTCTTTTTGAGAGCAACTCTGTTAGTACTAAAGACAATTCACCTTAGTTGATCTCCAGTTATCAAGACATGATCTATGGACATACTTTTGGGTTCCTTTACAGTGGCAGGGTGCAATCATATCTCCTAAAAATCAGTCACCAAACTTCCAGGTGTAAGTATAGTAAACAACAACAGTTCTGAATATATATGTAATTACAATCACGTAGTCAAAAAAATACTCTTTATCATTGAGAAATATATCTTCCTGAATGGTCTACATATAACTAAGCGCATAATCAACACCTTCACTGTCTAGGCATATGCAACATTGGGATAGTTCTGCATGTAACAAAGATTGAATTCCGCCAATATGCGATGAGATGGGCTCTATTTCTGAACTATCCACTACCAGACTGTCATTTGACACTATTCGCATCGCGAAAAATCTTGACTCCAGATTAAGCTGTAAATCTCATCACGGGGGCTATTGTCCCTACAGACCATTTCAACTGAGAGCGGAAAAACTGCAAAACAGTAAAATAACTGAGAAAACCAGGAATCTGAAGCCTACCTAAAAATGCAAGGTTTTAGGTTCAGTGAAGCAATCTGCAAGAGATTGAACATAGAAGATGCAGCCTTCAGTCACTACGATATATATTCAAAAAACACCAACATACATTATGATCATATAATAAGCCATTAGGAAATTTCTATCTACATTCATTTATCTGAAGTCCTCCTATTGCTAGAAATACTTCATGAGCATTTTTGCAAGATGATCTTTTTGCCTAATTTACTTTGTTATCATTGAAATAAGCTTTTATAAGACCATTATTGTACAAAATTACTTCTGTAACTGCATGAAATTTGACGAGATGATCTTGTTTGGTGAATCGGGTTATCTAAAGAAGATTACCGCCCACTGGGAACTTTAAATGGTGCAGACAAACTCTTCCTCCATCAGTGATAAAGAAAAAAATGTCACAAAGGGTCGGAATTTCTATTTTAAATTTAGTAATTTAAGGAGTCCTGTCTAAACAGGTGTTGCCAAATATCTTCTTAGCATTTCAAAAAAGTTAACATTTGAGAAACTAATAGTTGGTCTAAAAACCGAAAACAGGTCCCCCATTTCTTGCTAAATATAGTTTTACACCCATAAATAGAATATTATTAGTTCCTCCATTAACTTATGTGTAGGATGGGCCAAAGATCTGAAAAAGTAATGCTCCATACAGAGCTTACCAAATAGGTTCTCACATATCCACTGGACAGATATGTTTTTCCATGGAACGATCCAAATGAAAATTCCAATACTGAAGCAGGTTTATGATATTGATAACTAACACTAGGAAGTTCACAAATTGCTTCAAGCAAAAAATTAAATGTTCACTATTCCAACAGGTCAAGAAATGAAGTAGCAGAAGAAACTGTCTGTAAAAAGATGCATAATATGTCTCTTTGTTATCTGGATGTCTCTTTGTTATCAGGTAATCATTTCAAACACAAAAAACCTTCTGCTTGAGCGCCACAACACTAAGTACAAAATACTCACAAAAAATTGCCAGAGAACCAACCAGTCAAAATCGTGATGTATTCCCTTCAGTAAGCAAAGTCTCCAACTGGAATGGTGTAAAAAGATTTCAAGAACCTGGACATCTACATTAGCACTCATTGTACTTTTTTATTTTATTTTTGTTATAAGCACACTCTGTGCACCTTATTATGCTAAGAAAAAACAATTGTAGTTTCACAAGAAGCTTATCTAAGTATCGATAATCAAATAATAGGAGTACCAAGAATACCTAGTCTTTCATATGGAGGTTGTTGTGCTATAATCTTTATAACTGCAACGAAGAAATGGACAGAACGAAAGAATTGGATAAAATTACCTAGTATAGACAATATCGTCAAATAAGGGTAACAATGAAACTGGATAGGTTTATGAAGTCAGTAAAAGTCATCCATCTAGTAAATAGGTTCCTCATAGTGCTTAAACATGGGTCGCATTGTGACAACAATCATACTATGTGGACATCTGAAGCTCCCAAAAATGATCCAAACAACCCAAAAAAACAGATAGATAGCCTATGATGTTTGTAGAACTTTACTTGAACAAGAAGATTTACTAACTTACTATCTATTAATAATGCACTAATTAACATGATCACTACATCCACAAACTTACCAAATTAAATACATGCATGATATTTAGTGAAAACCAAGGACCCTTTAATATTTATCAAAAGATTAAACAAAAGAACACGGAGCTTCAAGAATTCTTCTTAGTTGTACTACAAATTAGAATTTGTAAAAACCAAAGAAAGAGTAACTTGAAAATTAATTAAAACCAAAGGTAGACCAAACTTCCATTTTCAAGATTGAGCGAGAAGGCAATATAAGAAGTAGAATGAACCTTCATTATAGTGTTTTCCTTTCGTCACCACTTGAAAGAGAAAGAGTCGAAAGCTAGACATAAAGGCATTCTAATTTTCTCTTCACTGGATCAAAGTTTTACAAAGAGGGTACACATTGTATACAAATTAAATAATTTACGATCAACAGATTTTGGATAATTAAAAAAAACATCAACCCAATTTTTTATTTATAAATTTCACAATTTAATATTATATATTCGAAAAAGAAAATAACTTTCAAAAAGATAGTTATGTGGTGCGGGGCGGTGCGGGTTTAGGCGGGTCGGGGCAGGTTAAAAATAGAAAATTCTGTTATGCGGGGCGGGGCGGGTTGAGATTGAACCCGCACCGCAACCTCCCCGCCCCGCCCCATTGCTATCTCTAGTTTATTATAAGTCATTTCTTACAGCAATGAAGTGAGAGAGAACATGTTTGGTTATTCCGATGTCCAGGAGAAGAAGAATTTCAAATGGATGAACAGTTGATCATAGAAGTTTAATTGTGGATTAATAAACATTTGATATCCACTTTAAAGCATAGATAACAAAAGAAGCGTAAAGGTCTGGAAAATGTGGATCTCTTTTTGCAAAAGTATCAGCAATTATTAGTTTGGATAAAGGTACCTCACAAGTGATCAACTTCTATGTGAATAGTAAACATAATTGGTCAATTTTTTATGAAGAAAATGAAGTGTTTGAACAACTTTTACATCAAGCCTTAATTTCAAACCAATCCAAAATGCTATGTCAAACAAAATAAGATCAACATCAGTAATAGCGTTAACCCCATCAATTTTAAAGCAAAACCCAATTGAACTTCAGCTGATTTAAAAAAAAAAACATAGGTATTGCAAAATCGATTAACGGACAAGGAGACCTCCAAATAATTACATCATGACACAGTTTTCCTAATTTAGCAATTGGATACTAAGGCTAAAATACCCAAAATCAAAAAAGAAATTAGGGCTTTTAGCATAAAGATGAATTTTGGAGTATAAGGGTAGAAATAAAGAGGAACAAAGTCAGGGTACTTAACCAAGTTGGCCGCCTAAGAAGAGTGTCGTTTCAGTTGACTGCATCCAAAGAGCGGTGGGATATTGCAGAGGAGAGAGCGATAGCGGAACACCATAGCAGGCGTGTTGATGAAACACTCTGCTCAAACTGGTCAAAGTAAGTAGGAATATTAAGAAGAGACCTCCCAGTCCCACACCGGTATCAGAACTCAATATAATTACTTTATAAGAGTTAATAAAATAATCGAATATCTCTGAGCTCGGTTGCGGGAGCTTGTGACCCAAGCTGGGGGCAATAAGACGATGGGACAGCCGTGGTGCTTCCCTTGACTTCTTGTTATTTAAGGGTATGGACTTTGGACCACAAGAAAATGGGTGGCTCGGGGATTGTGGTGCTGTTCCTTGGGTCTGGCTTTACAGAGCAGCGTTCCTCGATCACTGACAAAGACCGCCAGTTCTGCGGCCAATCCAAGCCACCACTAAATTTAATCCAGCTATTAATATATAGTAACTTAAATAACATTATATAAATCTATAAACTTAAAATCTTAAAGCTGCCCCGGCCTTTATAGGTTCTTTCGTATATATCAATGCAAAATGTTTTGAGCATTTTTTAATGTTATGTTTTATAATTTTATGGTAATTAACCTTCTTATAACAGGACAAACATTAATAATATTATTTAAAAAAAAGTATACTTTTAGGATATATAATTTATATTCTCTCTTTATGAAAAATGATTGCATTAATTGTTGGATGATAAAAAGGAAATTATTGGTTAAAAAACAAAATTCAATATCAACATTGCCCTAACAAGTACTTGCTTTTTTATATAAATCTAAACGACGCTTCGAGAATGTGGCGTATCGATCGTCTTTGTTCTCTATTTTTTTCATTGGAATTTTTTGGCTCCTTTTCATCTTTCCTTTTCACAATCTTAGGAATTTTATTAAATCAATATCCAAGTCAGTTCCTTTTTTTTCTACTATCATCAAAAGAGAAAAAGAAAAATAACCTTATTGATAATCAAGTAATTCAAATATATCTTCCTCCATTAGAGTTTTCCTAGATGGATGTTTAAATTCCACGTGGTACTGATATTTTTCACGGAGGTAAACGCCACATGGCATGCAGAATCCCACTCATTAGGGAAGGTTAAGGAAATTTACTTATTAAGGTTAAAGAGAATAGTTTTTGAAACTTTACGTTGAGACCCTCTTGAGAATAACAAATTCAGACATCTTACATTCACACAAAGCCACATACTCCAACATTAATCAAATACTAACTATATAAGTTTGTTTCTCTTTTGATTAAAATATGAAGTCCATTGGAATAAATTGAGACCTTCTCAAGCAGTTGCTATGGGACCTAAGTTGACAGACGTTGTTTCCATTGCCTTATTCATTGCTTCAAATCTTGGTTCTTTAGCTTGGAACTTAAGAGCTGCATACAATTTCATATAGTCCTCAAACACAAATTTGGGATACTTTAGTTTGTTTTCCTTTTCTTCTTTCTCAGCCAATTCTGGTGCTGGAAAAATGACAGCATCACTCCCTGGATTGTAGAAAGATGCTATGGACATCCTGTTCCCATCTGGCTGAGCAATTACCCTGTGCTCCACACTCTTGTATTTTCCATTTGTGATCACCTTCATCAACCATTCAACCAAAAACAAAATTATTAGTAAACCATATAAATATTTTACTAACCACATATTAATGTAATAAACACTACATAATGACAATTGAATTAAGAGTTTATGTTCTATAAGTTGACAGTATAAACAATAATTCTATTTACTATTTCTAAATTTCCCTCCTTCCGCCCCTTCATTACTATTTGGATTTTCTATCGAGCTCTCTAATATAATTCTTGATTGATAAATAGTAAAATCATATTGACACTGAAATAAATTAATCTATTAAGTATATATAACTTGAACCCTAAAATAAAATAAAATAAAATAAAGTATACCTCTAATTGGTCACCTATGTTGACAACAATTGAGTGGCTCATTGGTGGGACATCAATCCATTTACCATCTTTTAGGAGCTGTAGTCCACTGACTTTGTCATCTTGGAATAGTAGTATAATGCCACCTGCATCTGTGTGAGCCCTAAGACCCTTAATTAATTCTGGTTTTGGACAAGGTGGGTAATTGGCAACCTTTGTTCCAAAAGTAGGTCCTTTTGTACCATAAAAAGCCTTCTTTAGATAACCTTGTTCAAGGCCAAGATTCTCACATAGCAAGTCCAAAAGATCCTCTGCTAGTTTCTCTAGTTTTTGTGCAAATTCTTTCATCACCTTCCTGTAATTATGCCCAAGGTAAAATTTAATAAAACAAGCAAAGTCATGTCACTATAGTTATCGTCAGTGTCGAAGTCAAAATTTTCACTAAAAGAGTTCAAAATATAAAGAAATAGACACGGGAAAAATCTAAGGAAACTCAATTATAAATATGATCATAATAGTTACGTGGAATATTTTTTGTTTTATTTATTGACATGGAATTTACAAATTGGCGAACGCGGACGTGTGTCATAATTTGGTGTTGAAAGTTTGACCGTCCTTTCATTAATTATATTTTTGAGCAATATGCACATAGTTCAGTTATTTTATTGTGACAAAAAAATATACTCTCTCCCAATTTGTTTGATATATTTTGGTTCCGAGATTCAAACTTATTAATTTTGTATGTAAACTTGAACATAGAATCTTTATGTTTTTCAAAATAAAGTTTATACATTTAGAAACTAAGGCCTCGTTTGTCCATAAAATATTTTCCTCTTTTTTTTTCAAAAGAAATTTTCAAAAATGTGTTTGTTCATGAAATTTTGCAAGTTTTTTAAATTTTTTCGAAAATAAGTTTTTCAAAACCACGTTTTCAAATTGTTTAGAATTTGTTTTCCCACTCACAAAATTGCGACATTTTTTCAAGTGAAATGCATGTCCAAACATAATTTCAAATTCCAAATATTATTTTTCAATTTAACTCTAAATACTACTTTTTCTTCAAAAATTATAATTTTTATGTCCAAAAGCCTACTAAATCAAAAATACTATTAAGTCACAATAATTAATAATTTAAAATATTTAGCATATTAAAAAAAAGCGTGGTCAAAGAAAAACTCGTTTGACTTCCTATGCATCAAATAAATTGGGACAAAGGGAGAGTATAGTTTTATGATTTTATTGTTATAGTGGGTAAGTTCAGTAATCATACAAGAAAATAACCCCAACACATTCCAATATTTTGGAGCATAGTTTCTACTTATGTCAAAAACTATAATTTGGTGATGAAATTGAATGTTAAATAAAGAACTAAAATTGGAAATATTTTGACCTGTAGTCATGATCAAGATCAGGAACATCTGAGATGTTTGAAACAGGAAGGTGTTTCAAGAAGAAAGTACTTTCCCAATCCAAATCATCAATCTCAGTCTGAACAGCCTCAAGTCCTTTGTTTGCCACAATTTCTTTGAATCTTTGTTCCATACACTTCTTGTAATGTTCCTTTGTTAGCTTCTCCACAGTGTCCATAAGCTCATGAGAGATCCCATGATTCACCAGCTTTAATTTTATGTATCACAACAAACAACAGAATATATAATTATTGCGCGCGATTTAATTTATTATAGCAGATTCTTACTCTATTTTTAGGTTATAGCTTTGATACAAAGAGTTATCTATAGTTGTAGATCAATTATACCTTATGATGTAGAAAATCTATACAGTGTTAGCGCACAGAACGGAGAAATTAAAATCATTTACTTACTACGTTAGAATATATATATACTGATCATGTGTAAAATAATATTTACACTAACAAGTTACTAAAAGATGACTACATGTGATCGTTTTTAACAAGTGAAATTAATAACCTAAAAAATACATTAAATTACCTGCTACAACAATATAAAAAACTAAGAATGTAAAAAGATAACTACACTATTAATGTATATAAATTAAATATACAATAGAATATTACCTCAAGGAAGCCCCAATTTTCACAAGCATCCTTTAATTTCTCCATAATTGCAGCCCTTTGTTCAGTGTTAAGCATCTCCATGTCAACAACTGGGAAGGTCTCCATATTTTTTTCTTATCTTTCTCACTCTTTTAAATAATCTACTATGGAATTAATTTAGTAGCTCGTTTGCAGAATGAAAAAGAAGGGTACTTTGGAAGAATATTTATAGACGTTTGAGGTGTGGGGAAACAGAAAAAGACAAATGACTAGGTGATTTATTGGAAATATTTAAATAATTTACAAATATATACTCTTTTCTTTTCCATGTTATGTAAACTTATTTTCTTTTAGTTATTCTAAAAAAATGGTCCCTTTCAAAATTTAAAACAATTTAAGTTTAATTTCTCATTTTACCTATAATGTAAAAATATTATAGCCGCATAAATATTATTACATGTTTAAAACTATAAGTTTCAAAAACATTATAGTCACACAATATTACGACATACTTAGACTACAGTGTTTCAAAAATCTTCATTTCTTTCTTAAATTTTCTACCCGATTAAATATATTCATATTAATTAAAACAAAAAATTAATGAACAAATACATATATATGGCTAAGTAAAGAAGTGGAAATTAGTGGGAACAGGAGTCGTGGAGGAAGTATGTGAGCACATCCTTTTCTTATTATTGCTTCATCCGTCTTCTTTTTTGGTGGGGTTGGACCTAATTAATTCTACTTCTCTTTATTTGCTTTTTTTTTTCTTGAATAAATATTGACCAAAGTAGCGTTGTCACTTTTCTTCATTTTACGCCTTTGTACACTATAAATATAATGTAGTATAATTCTGTTAAATAATTTGTATTTTATGGGTTCGACCTATAGTATTACACTCATTTTAAACCCACTTGTTCTAAATATTGAACTCGCTTATGTCTAATACCATGTAAAGTTTAAAGCATCCTTACCTTGTAAAAAATGTAAATTTATAGAAAATAATGTACATATGTGAAAGTATACGTGGAATTGCTTAGTCAATTAGTCATGCCTAGAACTTAATTAGTTGAGAATTTCTTACTGCCGGTAGGTTTAAGAATACAGAAGTCAATTTATTTTAGATGTTTTGTTGTTGTCCCGTCAAGGTGCCTCAAGTTAGACTATTAGAGAATTAAAGTATATTGTTAAGGGGAGAATTACATAACGCCACATTTTATGATATTGTTTACTAATGTTTTAGGCATGAGAATGTACTTTCTATACTTCACACAGGTAAAATCAGGGGCGGAGCTAGCCCTTTCGATAAGAGTTCGGATAAACCCAGTAATTTTTGTCCAAACTCTGTATTTGTCTTACAAATTTATTAAACTATGTACAAATTATTAATTTAGAACCCAATAACTTAAAAGAATTAGAATACTGAGCCCACAAGTTTCAAATCCTGGCTCCGTCTCTGGGTACAACGTTTCCATATATTATACTCTTACGGTCCCAATCTATGTGATATTATTCAGATTTCGAGAGTCAAATAATAAGTTGTTCTTTAATCGCAATTTTTTATATGACTTTTAAATATGTCGAATTATTAATTATACACTTTTTAGTACGTAGTTTTTGAGTATTTAAGTTTTATTTCAAAAACTTTAAAGATATTATATTCAAATACAACATCAAAATTAAGAAGTTTAAATCTCAAAAAATAAAAAAGTATCACATAAATTAGGGTAGAGTGTGGACGCTTAATTAATTTCTACATGAGTACATCAAAATCGTTGGAAGTCGACCTAACCCATGTATAGAATACTGTCCAAAATACGGCTGTGGCAAATTTTCACACAAGCTGCGAATGATGCCAATCAATCAATTAATTGCCAAAGACATTCAGACATAAATAAATAATAAATAACAACGTGTTAACTCAAAAACATAGTACTAGTAATTAGTTTTGGACTTCAACAACCAAGCCTTCTTTATTTCTTTTTAATCAAGTTTCAACATGTACGTAACGACTTCAGCCACGCTAATGATAGTCTATAGGGTATAATAATATTATATGCGTGTGTGTACAATATGCATGTGTGCATATTTTTATGTAATGAGATCAAGCTCAAAATTAGAAACGGTTTAGATTAGGATTTTACGTAATTAAAATGTTACGGAAATCATTATTTACAAAAAGCTAGCAGAAGAGGGCATTGGCAATATTCCACCTGAACATCCAAAAAAGTGAGATTATATGATTAGGATTTAGGAGTGTCTGATATTGCATATGCCACCAACTAATTAACAGATTTGAGCCTTAATTTTGAATCACTCATCACTTTATAAAACCCCACATTATTATCAGTATGCACGTGCAAATCGTCCTACGCTAATTACGTCTTCTTTTATATTGTGCTATATGATTTTTTTACATCATACAATTAAATTAACGTAAGTAAACTACAGACTATAGTGGAAATGGCGGATTTATAACCTAGATTACGAGGCACATGAACCTATGGTCTTTTCGTCAAACTAGTTATTTTATGTATGTATTTTCTAAAATTGATCTAATGTTATCTGCGCGCGGGCTCCCATGCTTCCCAATAAGGTTGAATAATGCACTAGGTTGAATATTGAGTTATTTACCCAAAGGGACATGGATGATTCCCACTTAATTAATCTATTTTTTTTCTCCTTTCTTTAGTAGTGTATTTATATACTAGAAATCTTAAATCCGACTCTAACGGTGTTTAAGGTGAGTGTCGTGTGTAACAAGTTTTTTCTTTTTCCTTTTTATTAGAACTACTTTTCAACGAAGAAGTTGTGCTCTTTTCGAATAGTAGAAGCTTCGTCGTTTCATGAAATTTTAATTTCTTTGGTTAGAACTCTTTTGACGGAGAACTTTGTGTCATACTCATACATGGAAATGGACGGACAGTTTATTCCCTATGTCATTTTCTTGTTTCATTTTCCAAAACTTTTTTAACTGAAATTCATATTAGTATAGCCACAAAATTATTACGATACAAAAGGTAACATCTATGGCCTGAAAATCCAGCAAACTGATAAGGTATCGTACATTATGATAACTACCATTCACTAACTCTTCTATAAGAAAGAAAATGTATTTTCGGTATTCATAGTTTAGCCACGTACAGGTTACACTTATTGTCTTTGACTAGTCAAAGAAACGTGAAAATAGGAAATATATACTTCTAGTGGAAAAAGACATTTGCCTAAACACGTTGCAAGTGGGATATATGCGTCCTCTTTTATTTTGGTTTGTAATAATAGTACGCAGCTCGTCAGTGTGTAATTTGTTTTTTAATATTATGAGATCATTAAAAGAATTTTTACAAATAATACTCTTAAAACTGTGGGATTCGTAATCTAAAAAGTAAAACATATTATTTATTACAATAGGTAATAATGACCTGATGATTTTATATATATTTATGTCTGAATGAAAGGTGTGATCTCATAGTTCTTGATCTATAAAGATGCGTTGTTAGGTGCTTCATTTATTTTACCATTACGGTCGAAGTTAAACTTGTGCTCGAGAGATAGTTGTCCATATACTATAAGGGATATGATGTATAAATTCTCAATAAGAAAGGAGCCGTGGTAGTCCCCCGGACCACCCGAATCTCACCAGTGAACCGAAAGTTGGATTTACATTGGATTTCACTTGAATCGCACCATCTATCCTCTTGAGGAGAAGTTTTGTTTCACATCCCGGTTCGAATAAGAGGAGCACACCATGCTAATATACCTTGGATGATATAATCCACATCTCAGAATCAAACACCGATAAGCACATTAAACGTGACAATTCATACAACTTAAACCCCTGAGGAATATATGCTTGTTTTGTTTTGTATCTCAATGATAGTATATTTACATGATAGTGTCGGATCCAAAATTTTAAAATCATGAATAATAATCGATAAAAATTGTTAAAGAACAATTTAATTATAATAGTTTACTCAATATTTATCTAAATATATTTTATAATTATCTATACAAATTTACTAAATCTGGTTAAAAATAATGGATGCTTGAGTGCCCACAAATTGACAACGTGGATCCGCTACTGCTACATGGAATGCGACTGCCTTAAACTAAACCATTGATTAAGATTTTTATGAATAAGAAAAAAAGAAAGATAGACAGAATGGAAGGCAGTAGTAGCATACGTGTTTGACTCGACTCAATTTGCTTTCATCGTTTCCCTGCTATGGATTTGATTGAATGACAAGTATGTTTGATTTATATGACGAACAAAATTATCTGAAAAAATGTTTTCCGCAAAATATTTTGTTTGAGGAGTATTTTCATAAAAATTATTTATCAATATTACGTTAAAGAGTGAATAATATGATTGTAAACACTACTAGAAATTAGGCAAAAATCGATCACGGTCGATCGATCAATTTTGGTCGATCAAAAAATCGGTCAAAAAATCGACCAAAGTTGGTCGGTTTTTCAAAATATTTTATTTTTACATTTTGTTTTATGAAATCGACCAACTTTGGTCGGTTTTCTTTGGCGCAAAAATGGGAGAAATTATTTTTGAGTTCCGCAAAATTTATTTTTCAAGAAACCGACCAACTTTGGTCGGTTTTTCATTTAAAATAAATTAAAATTAATATTAAAAACCCGACCGAAATCGGTCGATTAATTCGGCCGGTCATTTTAAAAAACCGACCGAATTCGGTGGGTAATTTTATGTTTTAATAAAATCGACCAACTTTGGTCGGTTATTTTCATGCGAAAATACAATTAAAGAGTATAAATAAAATTAAAGACAGTATTAAAATAAAATGCACCAATGATCTAGTAGTAGAATAGTATCCTGCCACAGTACATACTCCGGTTCAATTCCTAAATGGTGCATTTTTTTATTACATAATTAAAATACCAACCAACTTTGGTCGGTTATTTTCATGCGAAAATACAATTAAAGAGTATAAATAAAATTAAAGACAGTATTAAAATAAAATGCACCAATGATCTAGTAGTAGAATAGTATCCTGCCACAGTACATACTCCGGTTCAATTCCTAAATGGTGCATTTTTTGATTACATAATTAAAATACCAACCAACTTTGGTCGGTCTTTTCGGCAATGTTTTTTTGTTTTTTTGAATTTAATTGACCGATCAAAGCTGGTCGGTAATTTCCGACCAATTTTGGTCGGTATGCCCTTCCGATCTTCAAAATACCGACCACGCGCTAATGGTCGCGTTTGGTACGGTTATTGGCTAAAACCGACCAACTTTAGTCGGTTTTTTGGACGGTTTTTTCGAATTTCTAGTAGTGAAAAAAGTATTTAATTTATTAGAGATCGATAATAATGTTAGAATCAGATCTGTGAAACTTTCGTAAGTTAATTCATAACTTAGACGCCTTCTGAGACTTGAGTGAAGAGAATACTATATGTATTTTTCCCACATGTATAGCAGTATATGGTATTTAATCTCGAAGAACTGGATACTATCGAACTTGCTAATTAAATAGACATCGTTCGTATTCTCTCCATCTTTAATCTCTATTTTCTATTTTTTTTTTACTTTATTTCATATCTGACTTCTTTACTCAAATCAATAAAAAATATTCTGAAGTTTCAGTCTACTTCAAAAGTTAGCTATATATTTTAATTCTGCGAAGTAAATCTTTCATAATCTTTTCTAAATATGCAAGTGCAATTACTGAAATTATTTATAAGTAGTTCTAGTTTTGTTAAATATACTTCGTCTTTAAAACTTAACAAATTGTTAAGCTAGTTTAAAAAATGGGTTAAATTGACATGTTTCTTTAAATTTTTTGTTTAATAACAATTTACTTTTCCATGTCTTTGAAATGCTTTCCTTGAGCCGAGAGTCTATTGGAACAAACTCTCTACCTTCACGAGATAGGGATAATATCTGCGAATACACTACCCTCTCCAGACCCGCTTGTGGAATTACACTGGGTATTGATATTATTGCAAAGTAGATGAATTCTTGTTAAATTTTAGAAAAGTTTCTTACCCAATTTTTTTTTAAATAAAAAGTGCAGACCTCAATGTTGCCCCCATTGTTTAGATTTTTTTATTAACCCGCTTATGCAAAATTTTGGGTCCGCAACTAGTGGCACGTATTCAGATTAATCAAATCTCAACATAAATACCAAATATCGTGTGGAAACCAAAAGAGTACACAGTCTTTTCCTTTTCGTGCAGCTAAGTGATCACGCCCAACTATGCCTTATAAAAAGGACTAAGCGATCGTTGCAAATATAATCCGGTTTACAAGTCCGGAGTTGAATCCCACAGAGAATTAACCTATCAAACATAACTACTAGACTCACACAAATTCACACAATCAATCTTCAGAAATTTTTAAGTAACAATTGGGGAATATTACGTACTGAAAATGCAATAATTAATAACTAACTACGAACGGGTTGTAAACAAGAATTAGAATGGTCTAAGGTTGTGATTTCCTCTATTGTCGGAATCTTTTCCGCTATATTTTTTACAAATTTGCCTAAGTCTTCTCTATCGACCATGAGCACTCTAACTGTCATAACTCTCTCCCGAGTAATTACCAGAATTTACTAGACATATTCTCCCGAATTACGCTAGCTGGCATTAAGTACAGCTCACTCAGATCGCACCAAGGTTTCGTTATCCCTAATCCCACCTTTAAACCTCCATATTGATCCCTCATATACTTTTAGGAGTGATGTTATTCAACAACTACCTAAATATGCACTATCTCCCGAGTAATACATACTAAATAGGTACGGCTAATTGAGGGCCCTTCAATCAACCACATGAATAATATAGTTGAACAAATAGAGAAAATACTACGACAAATTTATATTAATGTAACAAGAAAATCATCCTTCAATAAGTTCCATCAAAACCCTAGATTAGGAATTTAGCTACTCATACTCATAGTAACAACAACAACAACAACAATAACCCAGTATAATCCCACTAGTGGGGTCTCGGGAGGGTAGTGTGTACGCAGACCTTACCCCTACCCTAGGGTAGAGAGGTTGTTTCCAATAGACCCTCGACATCCTTCCCTCCAAGAACTCCCCACCTTGCTCTTGGGGTGACTCGAACTCACAACCTCTTGGTTGGAAGTGGAGGATGCTTACCATCAGAGCAACCCACCTTGTCATATACTCATAGTAACAATATCCCAAATATTTTGCATAATTAAAGTACAGAGTAAAGAAGAAAGGATGTAGAAATCGATGATTCTAACTCCCAACGGGTGATTTCACAAGCTATTCTTGCCTACGGTTGAAAAAGTCCTTCCAAGTGGTGTTTTTAGGTCTATTTATATGTGTAGGAAAAGACCTAAACGTGTAGGCCAAGTCCTAGTCAAATCCGGAAATGAATTAAGTCTTCAAAACTCGGATTGGACCTGACCCCAGGCCTGGCGTCGCCAGCCTAACGCCTGATGAACCTGGCTCCAGTCCTGGCGTCGCTTGGCTAACGCCTGGTTCTGCTTGGCCTTTGCCTTGCGTCACCAGCCTAACGCCAGCTTCAAGCCTGGCATTTGCCTTGCAACGCCAGCCTAACGCCAGCTTCAATCCTGGCATCGCCGTGTTCTCTCATTCACTGCTCCCACGCACGCTTTCGACTTGTAAGTCTCTTGTTTCTTCTTCTTTCATCTCCAATTCACCTACACATAAAATGGACCCTATTACATGCAAATAAGGTGTACTTTATCATTAAAGCGTATAAAAATGCAAGACGAATAATGTGCTAAACCATGAATTATAGCCACACATCAATACCCCACACTTAAACATTGCTCGTCCTCGAGCAATCAAACTACACTCATAGACACAACCTATTAAGCAATTCCTTTAACTCATTATACCAAGAATCTTTAAAAATAATTTAAGCACAAAGGTGTGACATCCTCGCCTCAAGATTGGATTCACAAATACCATGCCTTATTCACAATTCACTTACTTACTCTACATGGAAGTCAACAATATTACCTTTCCTTTATGAATCATGTGCCCTCACCCAATCAAAGAGTTTTAGTTCCACACACAATGAATTTTAAGAATATAGGAACTCCAGATAGACAAAATTTACTCGCTCTCAGAAATAATATTCATATGCCACAAATGATGTACCATAGGTTTGCCCGTAGTGTAATACTCTACTAATCGAGTTCATTCAATCTAAGATCAAGTAAGACTTTCATTGGTTGTAATGTAGGTTATGGGTAGGGTAGGATACATTTGGATATGAGTGACTATACCTCCCTTAAGTACTTTGATACATATACTATAATACACAGCCCATACTTATGTCAAACCAAAACTCCACCTTCACATGTATATTATCCCATACTTCTTTAAGCACAATTACATTAAGAGTCGCCACTTATCAAAGAATATTCTTTTTCACAACAATACAACTATTTTTTTCTTTTTTTTTTCAATTCAAGCGGCTCTTACTTTTTCAAAACAGTACACCTTTCTCCTTATTTTATTAGTTCCACTCAATAAACCAACCAACCACCCCACACTTTAACTTTTACAAAATTTATAACAATTCAAATGCTCATTAGAGGTGAAAAGATTCAAATAGATGGTTAATTCAAACAATTGGGTAAGGCTTGTAGTGTGGTTGCCAAAGAAACATGATTACATGCTCAAAGGGGTTAACTACGTTACATAACTTTTAAGTGGGTAAACTATATATATCTGGCTTAACAAAGAAACGCCTATATCACTTCTCAAACTAAACAAGACTACTATTTCGCTTTGCACACACACAAGGCAAGTTCTAGACATCAAATGCAATGCACAGAATACATACAAAACTCACACACACATGGCACATAACTCACTCAGGATTGGTTTCATCGCGACACTCCAGTCAAAGCAATTAAGCAAAATTAGGAATTTACGATTTAAGGTATTTATGCTAGAATCAAAAATCGAGCCTAAGCTTCACGACCATAATACTAACTATTCTCAAGGCATAACAAATCTAAGAGATATTGCTACAATTAAATACATAGCTTCGTGGTTCCTACTCCTAAAAATTAAAACTAACTACACCCGGTTCAACTAAAAGCCTTTGGAAAAGAACTACGACCTAAAACAAAAACACCAAGGGGGGAATTACTACACTACCTAAAAAAAAAAAAATTTTTGGTGTTTTTTATCTAGACTTACTTCCCTCACGAAAACTGTCTAGGAGATCCATCGTCGGGAAGAGTTCAATTTTTCTTTTTTTTCTTTTTTTATTATTTTTTTATTTTTCTAACTAACACTAAATAACTAAAACACATAGCCAAATCAATTACTAAACTAATACTAAAACACATACTAAAACAAAGCAATCAAATACTAAATAACTAAAACACATAGCCAAATCAATTACTAAACTAATACTAAAACACATACTAAAACAAAGCAATCAAATACTAAATAACTAAAATTAATATGTACAAGTCCCTACCCCACACTTAAATCATGCATTGTCCTCAGTGCATGCACAAAATGACAAAACACGAAAAATGAGTAGGGTGTAAAGAAACTCCCTGATCAAGCAGCGTCTTCATCCTCGGACGCTCTCCACTCGTCATCATGTCCGTCCTCCTCCTCATCATCTTCTCCCTCACCATCTGACTGCTCTGGCTCAGCCTCAGACTACTTCGGTGTGTTGATATCCTCATCATCGGGGAGTCTGTATCTATCTCCTAACCCAACTAGCTGCTGGGCATGAGCATTGAGCGGGTATTGGTGCTCCAATTCAGTCCTCTCCTCGGATGTGGCCGGGCGACCTCCTATCCTTAGCTACAAATCCATCATCCCATAGAGATGGGCCATAAAACTATCATCCCGAGCATTGCGCTCGGTGCTTGTCAAAGATATCATGGCAGTCTCTTCTTTCAGCCGGAGACTAGTGATGTCCATTTGTCGTAGGTGTTGATCGATGGTGTGGTCAAAATCTGGCTCCTCCTCAACCTCCTCGTGTCTTAAGTACTGAGTTAGAAAATTGGCAAATGGCATTTGATCGACCTTTTTACTCGTTCTGACTATAGACATCTGGTAGCGGATCATATGACCCACATTTACCCTTTGACCCGTCATGAGGAAGTAGAGCACAAAGGTCCTCTCACGGCTAATGAGCGTGTCATGATTGCACGGTAGGAGCCGTGCATTTATCCGTTTAAGCCACACTTGAGCCTCTGCCCTCATCTTCTTCTTGGGGAACCTCTTATGCCAATTAGTTTTCTTATCCCGAACCCATGCTGCCCTAGAGTCGGCACCACAAAGTGTGTGTCTCAACTCTCTATATGTAGGCCGGCAAATGAAGTGGTCCAATGGCTCCACAAGAACATCCAGAGCACCTAATTGCCTGAATGCCCCCCTTGAATACATAGCTCAACCCCATATCCTGAATGCCCCTCCAAATTGCCTGATACTTTGCTTTCAAGTTGCGTTTGTGGATCGCTGCTTCCGGGTGTACATGTTTAGGCCTACAACGCCTGTACCAATCCTTAGTATGCGGTGGTATGTTGTTGATGCCAAACTCTCGTTGGCCTTGTGGTTGTTGACGCATGGCTGCTATAGCTGCCACAACTTATACTCCACTTAGATGGGAGGTAGCTTTTCCCCGTTTTCTCTTCTTTGGGGGAGGTGCAGAGGTCGCCTTTGCTTTAGTCGGTGCAGTGGAGGTAGCCTTGTCTTTGCCTATGTCTTTTCTGGGAGGCATCTTTGTTCCTACACAAATAAGCAGTAGTCAGATAAAACTGCATTACACACTATACACATAATCTTGCCCAACTTTCCGAGTTTACTCAGACTTTACCTCGTATTTTATTAATATTAAAATAAAAGAACAACACATGGGCTACCCGCGAGCCACCCCACACTTAAGATTTTAACGTGGTGCACGACTTCATAACACTAGTCTATTAATCCCGGAGACTCAGGCTCCAATGGGGAAAAGGAATTCCATTGAGGCATTATATCAAACACTTAACATGCAATAGTGCCATGGGAGTTCTTATGGAAATGAGGGATTGCCTCATCCTCCCAAATCGGCTTGGGGGTTCCGTACTACTACATGTTTTCACAATCGCAGCACCATTCCTATGAGGTTCATGGGGTTGGGGCACATAAACTTAATACTACAATGAAGAAAAACCACCAATTTTTGTGTGTAATTGTATACCTGTACCCAACTCGAAATTACAAAAGAAAGAGATCAAATCATACCTTTGAAGCTTTTGGGATGAGGGAGCTGCCTAAGAATTTCTGATGAGTGTGAAAGAATAGCAAGACTAAGCTTGATTTCAATGGGGATGGGAGAGACAACTATGGCAATGTTCTATTGAGTGTTTGTGGGTGAGGGAAATCCGTGCAGTGTGTTTGGTTGAGAGCAAGGCTGATGAGCAGACGTGTGTGCTTGTGAATGTTTCTTTTAGAGCTTGATGTTTGTTTGGTTTAAGTGAGGTTAGTGTTTTTGTATTGTGTTCAGTGTTTAGGGCGTGTAATGTGAGGATATTCGACTAAAATAAGGAGAAAGAAAAACAAAATTAAACTGGGCCGAAATAACTTACCTGCCGTCGCTTGGCCCAGTACCTGGCGTTACCCAAGCGTCGCCAGCCTAACGCCAGCCTTACCTGGCTTTACCCAAGAGTCGCCAGCTTAAGGCCTGGTGGATCTAGCGTTACCCAGGCATCACCAGCCCCAACACCAGCTTTGCCTGGCTTTATCCTGGCGTCGCCTGCCCCAGGGCATGATGTACGTTAGGTGATGCTCAAACCCTGCTCGACTTGCCTAAACTTACCTGCAAACTTGTTAGTACCTCAAAACAAAAACAAAAATTCTACCTACGCTAAAAATCAACTA
The DNA here is from genome assembly GCA_000715115.1 of Nicotiana otophora. Lineage (NCBI taxonomy): Eukaryota > Viridiplantae > Streptophyta > Magnoliopsida > Solanales > Solanaceae > Nicotiana > Nicotiana otophora. Next base: position 164,751 of record AWOL01S0003466.1, read on the forward strand.
TTAATTGGGTTGCCTCCCAATGAGCGTCTTAGTTAACGTCGTGGCACGTCTAATACAACAGTCCAATGTGTTGCCTGCCATGAAGCGCCCGATTTAACGTCGCGGTATGACGCAAATAATTGCACTTAAGGTTCGCTTAACCTTGGTGGCTCGAGCAAATGAGTCACCGACACTACTTTCTCATCTTGCATGCCCAAATAATGTTTCAACCTGTGCACATTGACTCTAAACGTGCGAGAGTCATTTGATGTAGCGATCTCTATGGCTCCGATTGGGTGAATCTCTACTACACTAAATGGTCCCGACCATCGTGACTTTAACTTACCCAAAAATAACCTCAACCTTGAGTTGTATAGCAATACCTTATCTTTGGGTTTAAAACTCCGCTCAAGAATATTTTTATCGTGCATTATTTTCATTTTCTCCTTGTATAATCTTGTGCTCTCAAAAGCGTGGTAACAAAATTCATCAAGCTCGTGCAGCTCTGTGACTCTACTTGTGCCCGCAGCTTCTATATCGAGATTCAACTACCGCATTGCCCATAAAGCTCTATGCTCCAACTTCACTGGTAGGTGACATGCCTTCCCAAATACCAATTTATACGGCGACATATCAATCAAAGTTTTGAAAGTGGTACGATAGACCCAAAGTGCATCATCTAACTTTCTTGTTCAATCCGTTCTTGTAGCATTCACAGTCTTTGTCAAAACACTCTTTATCTCTCTGTTCGACACTTCTACTTGCCCACTCGTTTGTGGATGATATGGGGTGGCAACTTTGTGACGTACACCATACTTTTCTAACAGCTTTACGAAGTATCGATGACAGAAGTGAGTGCCTCCGTCACTGATTATCACCCTTGGAGTGCCAAATCGGGTGAATATGTTCTTTCTCAAAAAACCAATTACCCCCTTAGCATCATTTGTATGGAGCGCTGCAGCCTCCACCCATTTCGACATATAGTCCACAGCTACGAGTATGTATTTGTTGCCATATGACCTAATGAAGGGCCCCATGAAATCGATTCCCCACACGTCAAACACTTCTACCTCTTGAATTGGGTTTATAGGCATCTCATGTCGGCGGGACATATTCCCAGTTCGTTGGCATTCGTCACAACTTTTCACCCATAAGTGTGCATCTTTTAACATTGTCAGCTAGTAGAAGACCGATTCCAGCACTTTCACAGTGGTCCTTACTCCCCTGAAGTGGCCACCATATGGTGATGCATGACAAGCCTGCAAAACAGAAGATTGGTCTATCTCGGGGATACATCTCCGGATCATGTTATCAATACAAATCCTGAACAGGTAAGGCTCATCCCAATAATACATGTGACAGTCACGAAAGAACTTTTTCTTTTGAATAGAGGAAAGATCATAGGGGATAATACCGCTTGCGAGGTAGTTTGCAATGTCTGCATACCATGGCGCTTCCTCTAATGGGACTGCTAGCAATTGTTCATCTGGGAATGTCTCAGTTATATCATTTACCTCGACTTTCTTTTCAGCTCCCTCCAACCTTGAAAGGTGGTCTGCCACTTGGTTCTCTGCCACTTTTCTATCGGGATCTCCAAATCAAATTCTTGTAGAAAAAGAACCCAACGGATCAAGCGTGGCTTTGACTCCTTCTTTGCTATCAGGTACCTAAGTGCTGCATGGTCAGTATAAATAATCACTTTTGAACCAATCAAATAAGACTTGAATTTGTCGAATGCAACCACCACAACCAACATCTCTTTCTCAGTCACGGTATAATTGAGTTGTGCACCGCTTAGCGTTCTGCTTGCATAGTAAATTGGGTGCACCAGTTTGTCCTTCCGCTGCCCCAGGACTGCTCCTATAGCATAGTCACTCGCATCACATATGAGCTCAAATGGTTGCTCCCAGTTGGGCGCAACGATGATTGGTGCAGTCACCAGTCAATACCCTTACTGGACACTCGATGCCCCANCATAACAATGATTGGTACAGTCACTAGTCTCCTCTTCAGCTCCTCAAACGCTAACTTGCAGTCATTAGAAAACACAAAAGAATGATCCTTTTCAAGGATTTTACATAAGGGGTTAGCAATTTTAGAGAAATCCTTTATAAATCGCCTGTAGAACCCAACATGCCCAAGGAAACTTCTTACTGCCTTGACTGAAGTGGGCAGTGGCAACTTCTCAATCACGTCAACCTTAGCATAGTCAACCTTAATACCTTACTGGACACTCGATGCCCCAACATTATACCTTCTTGTACCATAAAATAGCACTTCTCCCAGTTCAGCACTAAATTTGTCTCCACACACCTTTGCAACACTCTTCTTAAATTGTGAAGACAGTCTTCGAATGAATCCCCCACCACAGAGAAATCATCCAAAAAAACTTCCATAATATCTTTAACCATGTAAGTGAAAATGGCTACCATACACCTCTGAAAGGTGGCCGGTGCATTGCATAAGCCAAACGACATTCTCCGAAAGGCAAAGATACCATACAGACAAGTGAATGATGTATTCTCTCCATCCTCAGGGGCTATGGAAATCTGATTGTACCCCGAATAACCATCCCAAAAGTAGAAGTAAGACCTCCCTACCAATCTATCCAATATTTGGTCAATGAATGGAAAAGAAAAATGGTCTTTCCGGGTGGCTGTGTTCATTTTTCTATAATCCATACAAATTCGCCAACCCGTAACTGTACGAGTCGAGATCAACTCATTATTCTCATTGGGCACTACAATAATTCCACCCTTTTTTGGCACACACTGAACTGGGCTGACCCTGTTACTGTCAGAGATTGGGAAGATGATTCCCGCATCTAACCACTTAATCACTTCTTTCTTCACCACTTATTTCATGTTAGGGTTCATCCTTCTTTGATGTTATCTGGAAGGTTTGTGCCCATCTTCCAGTAGAACCTTATGCATACAAAATGTCGGGCTAATCCCCTTAATATCTGCAATGGTCCAGCCAATCGTAGTCTTGCATTCCTTTAACACCGGCAAAAGTTGTGCTGCCTGCACATCTAACAAACTGGATGAGATAATAATAGGTAAAGTGGATTTAGGTCCCAAGAAAGCATACCTGAGGTGAGACGGTAACGGTTTTAGCTCCAACTGTGGTAGCTCTTCAATTGATGGCTTAGCTGGAGGTGTTTTTCTTTCTTCTAAGTGTAAGGGCTCGAATTCGAGGTCTCTTTTCCAGTACCCTCGCCCTTCAAGGGACAAAACCCACTCTACCAAGTTTTCACCATCCATTTATTCTAAGTTCATGAGGCATGCTGCTAGAGGGTCTTTTGCGTTCAGAGTCTCATCTTCCTCCTCCAAGATCACATCCACAACTTCTATCAGAGAGCAGTTAGCAAACTCACTACGTCGCCGCATAGATTTCTGCACATTAAATGTTATCTCTTCATCGTTCAGTCTCATCTTTAGCTCCCCAGTTTCACAGTCAATTAGGCTCTCCCAGTGGCCAAGAATGGCCTTCCCAAAATTATGGAAATCTCCTCGACAACCTAGCAGTCTAGAATGACAAAATATGCTGGGAAAACAAACTTCCCCACCTGTACTAATACATCATCAAGGATACTAGAGGGCCTCTTCACTGTCCGATTGGCCAGCTGTAAAACATAGACGTGGGTCTAGCTCTTTCAATGCCTAACCTTTTGTAGATAGCCAAGGGTATCAAGTTTATGCTTGCCCCCAAATCACAAAGTGCCTTAGCAAACGCATAGTTGTCTATTGTGCATGGGATTGTGAAACTCCCTGGATCAGATAACTTCTCAGCTATGGGTCTTATCACAACAACACTACATATCTGATTCAGTGTAACTATGGCCAAGTCTTGAAAGTTGAACTTACGATACATCAAGTCCTTCATCATTTTTCCATAACTAGGAATTTATTTTAAGGCGTCAATCAATGGAATGTTCGCCTGAATTTGCTTCAACATCTCCAAGAATTTCTTATATTGCTCATCTTTTTGATAGTTGGCCAATCTCTGGGGGAAGGGTGCTGGAGGCCGCTTCTTTCTTGTGATTTAATTTTGAACCTGCTCTGCATTGTTTCTACTGCCTTCTCTTGCTCTAACTCAGTTTCCTTTATGACCTCTTTTTCTTTGCTTGTTTCAGCTGGCGCATGTTGTACCGTCACCTCTGTTAACCTATTGATTCATCTATCTCTATGGGTACTGACACAAGTGTTTCAGTGGGCCGGCTTTCGTGAGCCATCTCTTGCTCCAGATCTAGGTCTCTACCATTTCGTAGACTCACTGCCATAAGCTGTTTTGGGTCCTATTCTTTTTTATTGACTTGTGTATCTGCAGGTAATGTCCCTTGGGGACGATTGTTTAGGGACATAGAAATCTGTCCTAATTGAATGTCAATACCCTTTATCGCTGATTCATGCGAGTCTAGCCTCTGTTGCATTTTTCCCGTGGATCCAATCAATTGTTACAACATTCTGTTATTGCTGTCCAGCATTCCCTCAGGTTTAGTAAACCCACCATCTGGTCTCATAATCTGTTGTTGTTGAGGTTGTTGATAAGTCAACTGCTGATTTTGCTGGATGTAGCCCTGTTGGCTTTGGTAAGGCGCAACTTGACCCAGTGGTCGCATAGCTCTAGGATTGTTGTTGTTATTGTACTGCTGCTATGCTGGTCTATATTGTTGATTATGTTAACCCAAATTCTGACCACCTTGCCTCTGTCCCCCATAGTTGGCTACATAATTCATATCTTCCTAATATTGCTGGCTGTCACCTTCCGCACTCCACGAACAAACATATGGTTAGTTAATGCATGGTGTACATAAGCCCCCATTAGTTGTGTCAACTATGCGAACCTGCTGCTTCTGGCCTGATTCATTAATCGTTTTGGTGAGGATTCTCATTTGTGTCATTAGAGTGGCCACATTCTCAGCTATGGAGCTATTTGGGTCCAAAGCCACTAAGTGAACTACTGGAGTGATCGTAGAGGCTCTTGTCATCCATCCTGAGTTTTGGGCCATCTTATCAAGTAGGATCTTGCATTCTGTGAACGGTTTACTCAGAAATGCTCCACCTGTTGAAGCATCAACATTGGCCTTTAAGTTTTCAGCCAGTCCCATGTAGAATCTGTGCCCCAACATCTGATCTGGAATACCATGATGTGGACACTTAACCAGCATGCCCTTGAACCTCTCCCACATTTCTTGTAGTGATTCTGTTGGTCTCTACCTGTAGCTCAATATATTATCAATCTGTTGGGCAGTTTTATTTGGTGGGTAGAATTTGTTCAAAAATTACTTGACTAATTCCTCCCAAGTAGTGATGGAATTTATGGGGAGTGAATGAAGCCAAGTCTGAGCTTCTCCTGTCACCGAGAATGGGAACAACAAAATTTTTATTGCGTCCGGTGTCACGTTAGGTTGCCTTTGCGTTAAACATATTGACAGGAAATTCTTCAGGTGCTGCTGAGGATCTTTAATGTGTGACCCTGAGAACAGTCCCTTGTTCTGCAACAAATGTAGCATGTTGTTTGTGATTTGGAATGATTCTGCTTGTATCTGAGGGACTGCAATTGCGGTTGCCAGATTGTCGGCGGTGGGTTGTGCCCAATCATATAATGTTGTTTCTGTTACAAGAGGCACCACATCCCGATTGTTTGGTTCATTCTCATTGTTTCTATTATTGATTGGATTTTCTATTCCGTCAGCCATGTCTTGTTCGATTTGTTCTATAGAGTTTTGTTGCTGTTTGCTTTTCTTGTTTGCACGATTTAGTGCCTTGAAAACTTTATCAGGAACTGATAACGCTTCGAGCAATTCACCAGTTCTTGAGGAGTTCCTAGGTAGGCACCTGTAACACCCAAGACTACAAACGTTAGAATTTCAATGTATTTGGTTTAGAATTAAGAAAATTGACTACACTAAGAATTCTAGCACTTCTTTTAGATGCAATTAATAACACCGCTAATTCCCCGGCAACGGCGCCAAAATTTGATCACGCCCAACTATGCCTTATAAAAAGGACTAAGTGGTCGTTGCAAATATAATCCGGTTTATAAGTCCGGAGTCGAATCCCGCAGAGAATTAACCTATCAAACACAACTACTAGACTCACACAAATTCACACAATCAATCTTCAGAAATATTTAAGTAACAATTTGGGTTTTTATTAACTAAATATTACGTAATAAAAATGCAATAATTAATAACTAACTATGAACGGGTTGCAAACAATAATTGGAATGGTCTAAGGTTGTGATTTCCCCTATTGTCAGAATCGTTTCCGCTATATTTTCTACAAATTTGCCTAAGTCTTCTCTATTGACCATGAGTACTCTAACTATCGTAACTCTTTCCCGAGTAATTATCACAATTTACTAGATATATTCTCCCGAATTATGCTAGTTGGTATTAAGTACAACTCACTCAGATCGCACTAAGGTTTCGTTATCCCTAGTCCCACCTTTAAACCTCCGTATTGATCACTCATATACTTTTAGGAGTGATGTTGTTCAACAATTACCTAAATATGCACTCTCTCCCGAGTAATACATACTAAATAGGCACAGCTAATTGAGGGCCATTCAATCAACCACATGAATAATATAGTTGAACAAATAGAGAAAATACTATGGCAAATTTATATTAACGTAACAAGAAAATCATCCTTCAATAGGTTCCATCAAAACCCTAGATTAGAAATTTAGCTACTCATACTCATAGTAACAATATCCCAAATATTGTGCATAATTAAAGTACAGAGTAAAGAAGAAAGGATGTATAAATCGATGATTCTAACTCCCAACGGGTGATTCCACAAGCTATTCTTGCCTCCGATTACAAAAGTCCTTCCAAGTGGTGTTTTTAAGTCTATTTATATGTGTAGAAAAAGACCTAAACGTGTAGGCCAAGTCCTAGTCAAATCCGAAAATGAATTAAGTCTTCAAAACTCGGATTGGACCTGGCCCCAGGCCTGGCGTCGCCAGCCTAACGCCTGATGAACCTGGCTCCAGGCTTGGCGTCGCTGGCTAATACCTGGTTCTGCTTGGCCTTTGCCTTGCGTCACCAGCCTAAAGCCAACTTCAAGCCTGGCCTTTGCCTTGCAACGCCAGCTTCAAGCCTGGCGTCGTCAGGTTCTCTCATTCACTGCTCCTGCGCACGCTTTCGACTTGTAGGTCTCCTTTTTCTTCTACTTTCATCTCCAATTCACCTATACATAAAATGGACCCTATTACACGCAAATAAGGTGTACTTTATCATTAAAGCATATAAAAATGCAAGGCGGATAATGTGCTAAACCATGAATTATAGCCACACATCACTAAGCCATGGTCTTTCGTTTCAGCCATAGAAAAGAGCCATCGATTGTTTGGTCATATTCTCGTTTGAAAATTATCTTCTTCTTTTTTTTTGCTTTCAAAGGATATTTATGTATTATTAATATTAATAGTAATAATAATAGTACTATTTAAAAAGAATTTTAAAAAGTAAAAGAAACGAAATAGAGCAACTATTCGTTTTACTTCTCAGTTTTTTTTACTTCAAAGTTAATGATTTCACCTTTTTTACCTTCATGAATGCCAAGCTTACTTTTATAATTGTACTTGAGGAAACAATAATGAATTCCAGAAAAATAAAATGTACAGAGGAAATCTAGAATTTGATATGAATGGTCGAATACTAGTTGTATTTGGGATATTTTCCATCCTTATTAGTTACTACCATCGGTGAAGGGGAGCTTTTGAGTAACGGTCAAGTTATTTTCGTGTAACTTATAAGTCGCAGGTTTGAGCCCTAGAATCAGCCACTTATGCCTGTATTAGGATAGACTGTCTACGGTATACCTTCTTGGGAAGCAGCCTTTTCTCGAACCATGCTTAAATACGAGATACTTTGTACACCGAACTGCCTTTACTATTAGTGATACTGTCCGGTTAAATCATTTATCGTTTGAGTTTTATCTTAATGGATGTAATTGACAAAGAGTACTCATACTTTTTCAAATGTGGTATTAGTACATTTAGTGGATTGTCAAATGATGAACTTGATTAAATATTTTCTGTTTTGTTCCCCAAATAAGACGATCAGCATGTCTTCATGCCAAAATAATTTCATATAATAACATTATGGTGGTCTAAGACTGGAATTCCACCATTTATGTCCAATCTTCCCTTTCACTTATTAAAGTGGAAATTAAAAATCGACGTTCAACAAGCGAAATACGAAGAAATAAAGGTTCTATCTAATATACATGTCATACTGATAATAACTATGTAAGCCATAAATAAAAAGTAAGACAAGAACTACATAAATCCAAAAACACATACAGCAGTACAACATGTAGCTATGTCGGTCTTTTTGGATCTAGCCTTTGGTTCCAGGCGTGGCTACTTTAAACTAAAGCTTACAAAGTTCTAATTTGTGGTCTCCATCTCAGAAAATGAAAATTAGTGGTCCCTTATCTTCCTCCTAGCTCCCTGAACAAAAGCCATTAATGGGAAATGCATTTATGTCTCTGGGGCACCACAAGTGTGTGCAATGACACTCTAGGTCAATCCTTCGACAAAATACCGGAGAAATATTGTCTATATAAGTAAACAAGTTTTAAATCCTAATAACGTTTTTTTTAAAATCGTGCAGGCCTAGGGTCAAAGCGGACAATATTACTAATGAATTGGACTGTTATATATGACATCATAATCACTTTGCGTGCAACCTTGAATGATGATGGGGCAAATCAGCAGTCAGTTGAGTTTAAGTAAACTCCACATCTTTGAGACGGTGCTTGGGCAAACCTCAGTAAGGACGTACGTTGACTCCCTAAGGGGAGGTGTAGGGGTGTACGTGATATCCCACGAGAATTCCACATCGACAAAATACGGGAGAGATGTTGGATATATAAGTAAATAAGTCTTAGACCTTAGTGACACGTTTTAAAATCGTGCAGGCTTAGACCCAAAGCAGATAATATCACTAGCGGGTTAGGATGTTACAATGTGCTATTTAGACAAAATGTTAATTTTCCATGTTTAATAATTAGTTAAAGTAAAAAAGAGTAATTGACTATGATTTAATGATAACAATACTATGACGATCTATACTTTGTATTTACTGACATAACACTAATGCGAGTAAGTTTTTTCCTGTAACATGCCAAAGGAGATATAGAATGGCAAAACGAGCACTTCACTTGTAGGTCATCACTACAAAAAAAAAAATTGGAATTAGCTTCGAACGTCGTCGTTAATCTGTCGCTAAATCGCCCGTAGCTAGCATAATTTCTTGATAATCTGTCGCTAATCCGTCGCTAAATGAGATTAGCGACAGATTTTTCTGTTTAGCTACATAATTTATCCGTCGCTAAAACCAGTTTTTTTAGTAGTGCATCTTTTACTGCCCAACACATATATATGTATAAGGTAAAATTATTTTATATTAAATGTTCAAATAATAGCGTGACACGTGAAATCGGAGGTAGACGAAAGATGAAGCGAGTGAAAACCAAGTCCGAGAAAAACAACTTCAGTTGGATCCCGAAGGGAACACGGTGAATGGAAGCAAATGAATGTTTGTCACCAAATGAAATTTAATGAAGAATATTCCTTAGTATTAAATACACTGCCGTTGTAGGAAATTTTGGTATTCATGGCTGCCGTTATATATTTATTAATGACCCCCGCTGTTGTAATTTAAGAAGGGTTTGATCTTAGGACCTTGTTCCCTAGGTGTAGATATAAATAGTGACTTCAACAACTATTGCAACACACGAAATCTTTGGCAAAACTTATGTTACACATCTCAAGCTAAATAATACTTTACTTTTTCTCTAATATTGTTCTTATCACTATCTTCGGAAGCCTCGCTCCTAGAACCAGGCTACCTTCTGTTTATTTTAGTTCTGACGCTAAGTCTTATATTTTTCATTTAATTTATTTATCATCTTGGGATCAAATTAATTCGCTTGTCTATAAACCACGTTATAAATTAAGTTGTACTATTTTACTGGTAAACAATATATTCACCAACACTAAAGATCTAGAAGATATATGATCACTATGAAATCCTTTATAAAGTGCTTGAAGATACCATGGCTATATTCAGAGTAATCATCCAAAAGGGAGTACCAAGAAAGAAAATAAGGTCACTACATAAACAGCATTTGTGCTTGCAAACTAAACATAGTGGTGAATCATGCGATTCAAAAACAACTTTTGTTATGGCTTTCATTTAAAATCTCTAACTCTTTCATCCCTAAATTGGGTGATATTTCTACTGTTTAACAACAATAATAATAACAAATTCAGTGTAATCTCATAAGTAAGGTCTACGGCGGGTTGTGTGCACGCAAACCTTAACCTTATCTTATAAAAGATAGAGGTTGTTTCCTATAAACACTCGGGTTCAAGACAAGCATAATCACAACATTAGTAAAAAAAAATATACGATAAAGGAGAAGTCATAAAATGTAGGAAAAACAACAAGATAATAGGATAACCGAAACACAAGAAACAATAAGTAGTAATAAAAATTATATTTTTACTATTCCTTAAAGAAAATTATGCAATCCAAATCTAAGCATGTTCATAATTATATGGAGACATATTTTATTTTATTGAAAGAAAACAAAAATAAATATGGACGTACAAATCAATAATGTTGTGTGCCGAGAATCTCGGCCACGACATAGATTTTATTTGAAGATGCATATGCTTCTATGAGTGAGTATTATATTTATTCTTATTCTTGTTTGTTAGGTGAAATGATGTCCCTATAAGCTAGCTGGTTGTTGATTTTGGTTTTAACTGCTGGCCAATCCAATCAACGGATTATACTCATTTTCTGAAATAGGAAAGGTTGAAAACTCCCAAGTGCCAAGGAAATCACATGTCACACTTTGACTTTTTTATAATCATTATTTTGATTTTTAATGAAAATTATATATCAAATAATTCGAATGCTTGAAAAAAATTGCAATTAGGATAAAGTGAAACGTTTATGATGAAAATTTTAAGATAAATTGTGTCACATAACAATGCACCATCTACAATATTTTTTTATAACTCTTCAAAATCATGCTATTAGCTTATTCTAGCGTTAGCTTTGCTAAGACTTATTGTAACGACCCGATCGATCGTTTTGATCATTAGCATTCTGCTCAACTATTTGAAGTCTTGAGTAGTTTCATATTATGTATTATGACGTGTGTGAATCGTCGGTTTTAGTTTTCAGGAGGTGTTTCGGAATTAATTTGGAAGAATGAATTTCATGTTTGAAGCTTTAAGTTGGAAGAGTTGACCAAGTTTGATTTTTGTGTATTTGACCCCAAATCAGAGTTTTAATGGTTCCTTAGGTCCGGATAATGATTTTGGAATTAGGCGTATGCCCGAATTCGCATTTGGATATTTCTAGAAGATTTTGACACTAATTGGCGAAAGTTAGAAATTTAAAGGTTTGGAATGTTCATAAATTTGACCGAGAGTTGACTTTGATGATATCGGGTTCGAATTGTTGTTCCGGGGGATTAGAACATGTTCGTTATGTCAATTGGAATTTGTATGCAAAATTTGGGTTAATTCCGGATTGGTTAGGTTTGAATCGGACGCTTTGTTCGAAGTTTGAACTTTATGAACTTAAGAGATTGATCTTAATCGACGATTCGAAGTTTTGATATTAATATGTGTGATTTGAGGCTTCAAGTAGGTCTGTAATATGTTTTGAGACTTGTTATTATGTTCGGACGGGGTCCCGAGGGGCTCGGGTAAGTTTCGGGGTGATTTCAAACTATTTATAGGCAATTTTTAGCTGCTGGTTTCTGGCTACAACAGTGTATATTGCGATCGCGTAGAATTGGTCGTGATCGCGAAGAGTAAAATGGGAAAAATGGGCATGTGAATCGCGATCGCGGAAGGCTTTTCGCAATCGCGTAGAGGAAAATTCTGTTGTCACTCACCCGATTTTGGAAGCTTATATCTTGCAATCTATAAAGAATTTGGAGATGATCCAAAAACGAAAGTTGTAGATCTTTGTGTCTAGTTTTGAGAAAATCAAACTATTTAGAATTTTTAGTTATTTACAAAACGTTATGGCTAATAAACTACATACTATCTGAGAAGCATTTGGGGAGAGTTTATAGAAGTTTGTTCAGCGCAATCGTGGGGAAATGGCCGTGATCGCATAGAGTAAAATTCTCCTGGAAATTGTTTGTAACATTGCGAGGTTTTGACCGTGATCGCGAAGGGTACCCCTGGAGCAGACCTTTAAGTACTCTATTTCGAAGGTTTCAAGTATTTTAGCATATTTTGAGCTATAGAGCTCGGATCGAGGCGATTTTGCACCACATGAATTGGGGTAAGTGATTCTAATTTGGTTTTGGTTGTTATACATGAATCTATCATTTGTTTTTACCATTTAATTACTATTTTGGATTGGAAAAATTGGGATAGATTTGCAAAACTGCATAGACTATAATTTGAGGATTTGAAGGTCGAGTTGAGATCGGAATTGAATAATTTTGGTATGATTGGACTCGTTATTGAATGGGTGTTCGGATTTTGTTAAGTTTGTCAGATTCCAAGATGTGGGTTCGGGGTTTGACTTTTTGGTTGACTTCGAAATTTTTATTAAAGATTCGACATTTATCATTTGGAATTATTTTCTTAGGCATTAATTGATGAATTTGAGTTACTTTTGACTAGTTTTGAGCCGTTCGGGGGTTGATACGCACGAAATGGAATTTCTAGAGTATTGTTTGACTTTCTCGGTATTTGATTCAGTTCGATCGAGGTAAGTAATATTTCTAAACTTGATGTTGAGGGTATAAACTCCTGAATATATGTGTTATGTGTTTGGTGTTGAGGTGACGCACATGCTAGGTGACAGGCATGTAGGCGTGCACCGTAGAAATTGTGACTTAACCGATTTCGTGGAGTTGTATAATCAAATAATCTTGTCATTATCTGTTACACCCCATGTTTTCATACGTGAAAGTACTCCATAAGTAAATGGATGAAAGCTCGAAAATGCGATGTTATATCCTACATTTTCGTACGTTAAAGTTTCGTCGTAGGTTAATCGACGTAATTTCGGGAATGAGATTATTTTGAGGTTATAAGTATTATGCTATTTCAAACAAGTTTGTGAAGGTGAGAGGGTAAGCAAATTGAAGAAGATGAGTTTCGTCGAATTGACATTTTGAGATAAATGCGGTCCAAACTATAATATCCGGTATTTATGGACTAGTGTCATACAAGGTACCACATGACCATGATAGTAAGATGTATAAAGTGTGTTAAAAGGGAGTAGTATTTTAAGTAATTTGAGATAATTCTTAATTATGTGGTTAATTGGTTAATTTTTAATTAATGGGAGATTAACAAGTTAATCAGAAGATTGGTGGATAATTAATTAGAATTGTTTG
>AWOL01S0003466.1:180555-211434 GCA_000715115.1 Nicotiana otophora
CCATGAGGTTGGATCAAAACCCAAGTAGTGACTCTTGATTTTAGGTAACTAGGTAGCATATGTTAGGGGAATTTTGTGGCTAAGTAATCCTTAAAGTGGGGCCCACTAGCAAGGTTAAAAATCAACCTTCCTAATTCATTAAAGGGAGCTGGATTAGAACTTCAAATAAGGCAACATATGAATTCTCGAAATAGGAATTCATATGAACCCTTACTATCATGATATAAAAGGGTAACGTTTGGGAATGACTACAAGGTTGTAAGGATTTCACTGGTTTGCAAAGGGTACAATCTTACTAAAGAATATCATACGGATTTTCCCTTCTCAACCCGCCGTTGCGTATTTGCTCGCAATTAACGTGTGTTAGAGGGATTGTCAAGAGAATCGGTTCAGGTATGTTAAGGCTATCCCTTCTTTCTTTTTGTCATGATTCATACGATACAAACGAAATGAGCAAATACGCAACTTTCATAAATACCTCTATTCATAGAAGCACTAGGGGTGCCTATGTTCTTGATTCCCCATGTAAATTATTATTATATCTTTTGTTCATGGGTCTCAGAAAAATACGTAGTTGATAAAGTTTATCCAAAGGCATATTTATCTTATGACATTCCGAGAAATCTTTTTAACGCACTCTTGTGCATTTCATGAATTTATACATGTACATTGACCCATGACTAGATTGCGTTATATATGCATATATTATATGTATATGGGATATGGAAAAAGGTTATGGTGTTATATACGCACCACTACCTGATCAGCTGGTATACGCTGATGATTTGCCCACAGTGGCCGAGATAATATGATGGGATGCACTCAGAGGCTTGATGAAGTTATGTATGCATATACCTATGCATGGTACAACATTTATATGCATATACATGACATTATAAATATGAAATGATTCACAGAGTTATTCAGACTTACATATTGAGTCTTTTACTCAATGTTTCTCTCATGTCTTTTATTTACTGATTTCATTACTTACATACTCTGTACATTATTTGTGCTATCATAACCCATAATCCTAACCTGTCATGATAACGCCTATCTCGATACTAGGCGAGCCGACAACCTCAATAAATCACAATTTCTTTTAAGTTTGAAAATATAATATTTAAACACAATCCACAAGTCTCACAAATACCGATACACACACACCCAAAATCTAGTGTCACTGAGTACATGAGCATCTATACATTAAAAGTCTGGAAAACGTGGTCTATAATAATCTGAGACCAAATACAATAAACAAAAAGATAGCAAAGGAGAAGCAAGGTCTACGAAACATGGCAGCTATTTCTGAATCTCCGGAAAATCGAATGTGTGAAAGAATCAACACCCACTGTATTCGGGATCACCTGAATCTGCACACGAAGTACATGGTGTAGTATTAGTACAACCAACTCAGTAAGTAACAATAATAAATAAAGAACTGAAAGTACTGACGAGCTTCTTAGCTAAGTTCAAATACAATACTTTTCGATATAAAAGAGTAGGCATACTCTCAAGTTCAACATTTAAGATTTCACTGAAATTTCATATCAAGTTTAACCGAAACAGAAAATAATATTTTTCCGAATTTTTCAAAAATAGTGATATATGACAGCTGAAATGCAGCAAATAATGAAATCAATCCATCCTCTCGGAGTAACAGTCACTCAGTCCTCACATTCACTCCAACCTCATAACTACTCTTTCCTCACAGTCACTCTTTCCTCACAGTCGCTCATTCCTTATAGTCACTCATCACTCAGCACTCGGCACTCGCACTCGGCACTCAGTAGGTACCTGCTCTCACTGGGGGTGTATACAAACTCCGGAGGGGCTCCTTCAGCCCAAGTACTATATCAAGCCAATCATGGCATAAATCAATAAAAACATGTTGCGCGTGCAGCCTGATCCATAAATATCCTCACAATTAGGCCCTCGGCCTCACTCAGTCATCAACCTCTCCAGTCTCTCAGGCTCTCAGAAATCATGATAATCAACCCAAAATTGATAATGTGATATTTTAATAAATAGCAACAGAGACTGAGATATGCTATGAAATGAATAAACATGACTGAGTGTGAAATTACAGCTTGAACATATAATTCAACCATAGAAATGAACTCAGTGGGTACCAGTAATAACATCATATGTCTAAGCATGATTTTTAATACGAGTCTCAGCTTAATGTTTCCTAACTTGTAGAGAATATACGGATATCAACAGATAATTCAACTACATAGTCCCATGAAATTTGACCAAGTCTCAATTCCTACAGTATACGCCCACATGCCCGTCACCTAGCATCTGCGTCACCTAAAAACCGATCGCATAACACATAATCTGGGATTTCATACCCTCAAGACCAAATTTAAAACTGTTACTTACCTCAAGCCATGTAATTCTTTATTTTGCAATGTCTTTTCCTCGTGAATTGCCCTCCAAACACCTCAAATCTAGCCACAAATAATTTGATTAAGTCAATAAAATTTATTAGAATTAATTCCATAAGAAAATACTAATTTTCCAACAAAATCCGAAATTTATCTCACATATCGCCCATGGGGCCCACGTCTTGGAACCCGAAAAAAGTTACAAAATCCGAAAGCTCATTCAACCACGAGTCTAACCATACTAATTTTACCAAAATCTGACCTCAACTCGACGCTCAAATCTTCAAATTAAACTAAGAGGGTTTTCTAATTTTCCAACTTAATTCACTCATTAAATGCTAAAAACAACCATGAATTCGGGTAATTTAACCAATATTGAGTTAAGAACACTTACCCCTTTGTTTTCTCTGAAAAGCTCCCAAAAATTGCCTTTATTCGAGCTCCAAATCGGTAAAAATTTCAAAACTTAAACTCTCTACCCAGTCATTTGCTCTACGCGATCGCAGACAACCACACATGATCGCGAAGCACAAATTTTCACTGACCAGATTTAACCCTACGCGAACGCAGATCTTTTCACGCGATCTCGAAGCACAAAACACGTGACCTCTACTTCTGCTCCACTTACTCTATGCGAACGCGACCTTCTTCATGCGTTCGCGAATAACAAACTCGCACAGCTACGCGATCGCGAAGAACAAAATCATCACTGCCTCAAACAAACTTAAACGACCGCGGACATTCTCATGCGATCGCGTAGAAGGAAACCAGTGATAGAAAACCATCATTCGTCAACTGGAATGCCAAGTCCAAAATTGATCCGTTAACCATCCGAAACTCTCCCGAGGCCCCAGAGACCTCAACCAAACATACCGTCAAGTCCCATAACATCATACGAACTTAGTCGAACCTTCAAATTACCTCAAACAACGTTAAAATCATGAAGCATACCCCAATTTAAGCCTAATGAACTTTGAAATTTCAAGTTTCCACAAACGACGTCGGAACCTATCAAATCAAGTCCGATTGACCTCAAATTTTGCACACAAGTCATAAATGACATAACGGACCTATTACAATTTTCAGAATCGGATTTCGACCCCGATATAAAAAAGTCAACCCCCCGGTCAAACTTTCCAAAAATTTAACTTTTGCCATTTAAAGCGTAATTCCACTACGGACCTCCAAATAATTTTTCGGACACGCTCCTAAGTCCAAAAGCACCATACAGAGCTATTAGAATCATCAGAATTAATTCCGAGTTTGTTTACACATAAGTCAATATCCGGTCAACTTTTTTAACCTAAGTTTTCAATTAAGAGACTAAGTGTCTCATTTCACTCTGACATCCTTCCGGACCCAAACCAACTAACTCGCTAAGTCATAAAACAACTGTAAAGCATAAATTGAGCAGTAAATGGGGGAACAAGGTTATAATACTCAAAATAACTTGTCGGGTCATTACATGTGCTGACATCCCTTTTGCCAGGGGACACTGTGTTTCATGCCCGTAGGTCTCGATAGACAGGTTGAGAGTCCTCCAAGTAGGATATTAGCTCAACGGAAGATGTTGGTGCGCTCCATTTTTTCAGAGTTGCTTATTTGATCAGTATGATTTGGACATGTATAGATTAGTATGGCAGGGCCATGTCCCGGCCTTTATGATATTTATGTACTCTTAGAGGCTTGTAGACATATGCCATGTATACGGATACTTGTATGGCCTTGTCGGCCTATGTTTTGAGTATATTAAGGATCATGCCGGCCTTATAGGCCCGTACGTCATATGTATAAGTTGGTATATCAAGTTGGGTCACCCTATATTGAGTATTCCCTCATGTTTTATTCTAATTATCTCACGGCAGCCTTTCCATTTCATTTACTTATAAGAGTATGATACGAAAAGATATGTTACATTGGTACTCGGTTGAGTAAGGTACCGGGTGCCCGTCGTGGCCCATCGGTTTGGGCCGTGACAAAAGTGGTATCAGAGCAGTTCTGTCCTAGGGAGTCTACAAGCCTTGTCTAGTAGAGTCTTGCTTATGGGTGTGTTGTGCACCACACTTATAAGCAGGAGGCTACAGGGCATTTAGGATTATCACTCTTTATTCTTACTCTAGATCGTGTGGTAGAGCTCAGTTGTAAGAACTCAATTTCCTAAATTCTATTTTATTCATAATAAGATGATACCTACACCTAAAAGACAGTTGGTAAGAGATTGTATGTGGTTGTGGAAGAGTTGAGTTAGAGAAACTCGATTTTGCATCATTCTTATGATGGATAAATGTGAGGTCTTCAGCAGAATATGTGTGTACTAAGACGTGTAAGCTTCTTGATAAGGAGCCTTAAGGAAAGAATATCTATCCACCCATATGGTGAAAAGCAATGAGAGATTAGATACAAGTTATAACAAGTAAAAGAAGCAAGGTGAAGAAGGGTACGAGGGGCCAGTTAATGAAGATTGTTAGTGTTTACAATTTAGGCCGAGAAATATAAGCATTATGTGTTACAATCAACAATAACAAAGGTATGTACAATCGGTCACACCTATCTCAGTTATGCCCTATGGGAGCTAACAGATATGGTTTAAGAGAAGGACGGGATATTAGGATCCGGCTGGGGTTAGAGTAACCCAAAATTATGGATGGATTGTTAGCATTAGTTGACATTTTCGAAGGATATTGCAAATCTGCTAATAGATCTCCTTGTGAGACATCCAGATGGTGCACTCTAAAATAACACAACTAGATATGGGTACTACAAAGATAGGCATTGGAAGCCTAGAAAGAATAAATATTACCTTAGCGTGGCTCCCGTCTCTAGTAGAGAGAGAATGTTAGGTAACCTGAAGAGCTAGCGAATGGAGAAAAGGGCAGCTAAAAGCAAAATGATGTCTTATTGAAGTTTTTAGAATAAGATGATAGACAAAAATATTAGCAGGGAAATAAGAAGAGAGTTAATGAAGCAGTATGAGTAAGATGTGATACATAGATGACAACGGTAGATAAAAACAAATGAAAGTATTACATAGTCTATAGTCAAGGGAAGGAAAATATGAGAGGTGACAGGCCTTGAGACGACAAAAGAGTATACGCCATAAAGTCATACCCTCATTTCGAGAAATAAGTTCATGACTCTAACGTGATTACCAAAAGGAAAAGTTAGACCCCAGAGTAATAGAAATCAGTATAGGCTGGTGAACAAGATAAACTAAACATGAATTAGGGACTGAGTGATTTATTAATAGTTAGCATCATGAGAATTTCATATTGCGTTCCGGCAATAATAGAATGGAAGACAGAAAAATAATCTTTAAAGGTCATTCAGGAAGACGCTTCCCTAAAGCAAGCAATGTGAGCAAAGTTAAGCTTAAGGGACTATGTGTGCCAGTTACACTAAGTGTCTCCCTCGTGAGTAAAAAAAATTGTTATCCTTGGTACAAAAGGATTACCGCAAGGCGAGTAAGGGTCATCGATCATATAAAAAGACACCAAAGATGAAGAGGTAAAACATCTATAGGTAGATCGTTGTAGCACTAATTCTTAGTACTCCCCTAAAGAAGGGAATATGGAGTGATGTGGCATTAAGTTAGAATTAAGTGGCTTTAGTAACTATGAAATGGTAAAGAGAGAATGCGATAAAAAAATGAGAAAGGGATGAGATTGCACTTATTCAAATCCTACAGATATGCTACGATTCCAGAACATTATGAAAACACGACGTCAAGGAGAGGAAGTAAGGGTTCCTGCCCGAGATATTATTAATAGATAAGGAGCCAGTGCGAGACGTAAGTTAAGACAAAGGAAATAACCTAAGAAAGATTATGCAGAATATTGATTTGAGAATGGGCCAAGGAGTAATTAGTAGTTGATTCAGGAAGAGCCTAGTTATGGCTAGACAAGACGATGCAAACAAATCAACAGATCGTGCAAGATAAATATAGTGAATTCAGCCTCGCAGTTATGACATTGCAATACTTGAGAAATATTTAGATAGGAGTTGGGGTAGTTAAAGGTATCGTATGAGTGTTACGGAAATAAAAGAGAGTCACACTGGGAAGGCAGTCAAAAATTTCAGTTCAGAAGCAATCCTACGAGCACAAAAGCACGAAGGTAAGTAACTAGGGATAATTATAGGCAAGGAAGGACATCAAAAATTTCATCGAGTATACGATATAATAAGCTCGTAGCTTTACAAGAGTTAGAAGGTCTTCCCTAAGTACTACAATGAAAGACTAGCTAAGGAAATAAGGAAGAAGGTTTCAACCTAAGCATAGTAATTTGAAGAAGAAATGGTCATATAAAAACAGTCTCACTACAACATTGTATGCACTCCATAAGAAAGTGGTACCTATCGTGGATAATGAACGGGAAGAAGAAGAAAATCAAAAGGTGAAATTCAAGATCATATGGGTTGTATGGAATTACAATATGTGTGGACACTAAGATTTGCTAAGTATGCACGCAACAAGGCAGCTGAAAGACCAGGAAAATTAATTGCTTACATTTAAAGAAACCTAAGAAGGAACGAAATGAATTATTCAATCAATGATCCAGAGTTAGTTATGTTATAGACACACTTAAGATTTCGGAGTATTATCCATGCAACATATATGTTGACAATCATACAGTCGTAGAAAACTCCGGTATAAGTTAAAAGAAAGAATTAAGTCCAGGTCATAGACAAAGAATTTAATTGTTAGAAGATTGTATCATGGATATTCCATAGTGCCCATGAAAAGCTAAAGTAATAACTAATACCATAAGCCGCAGATCAGAATATAGCTTAAGCTTACATGAAGGCTGGTCAGAAGAAAGAGGAAACTAAAGAGTTACATCAACCAAGTAATCCAGGAGTCTGATTATTGGACCAGAAAATTATAGAAATCGTGATTGAGAATATTGCAGAATCACTCTTAGTATTAGAGGTACAAGAGTACAACAACCACATTCTATGAAGAGTACCAGCCTCATAAGAAGTCAGTACTAATATCCCACCGGATTGTGTATGCACTAGAGGTACAAGTATTGTAATAGAGCTTCAAATTGTGGATGTGAATGATACCTATATGGAAGGGAGGTCATTAAAGAGACAAAAGATGTGATGCGAGAATTTAAGGTAAGTAAGGTAAAGGTGGACAATGTACGGGATACTCAAATACAGAAGGTTATGAATAGTCCATACTTCAGATAGAAGGCTAGAAGCGATGGGATTCAGTATCCAAGAATGGTAGCAGCATTGTCAATGGCATATTTTCCACCCTATGGTTTCTATGTATCGAGAGGTCTAGTTAAAAGAATAAAGAAGAGTTAGAGACGATGTGATCTCTCTCTTGATGTTCCAGAATAACATAAGGAAATCTATGGTGCAAGCAAGTTGAAGGAAGGTTATGAGTAGTATAAATAGATATGGGCAGGTCGCAAGCTAAAGTATGATAAAGCGACAAGGTTTAAGGAAGACATGAGTAAGGATAAGAAAGGGCGAGTGAGAAAGTGATGAGAATGGATAAGTCCTCAGGATTAATCCCATGAAAACAAGATAGCTAATGGTTTCTCTAAGTTATAGAAAGTTCAGTATAGCCTGAATGAATTCAAATGAGTCTAAGACTAATAGCATTTAGAAGAGATGGAATGCTGCCCTGGTAGTAAAATAAGGGTGTAATTGTGATAGATAAAGGATGAAGTTTGGGCCTCGATTGAGTAATGATTTGGTGAAAAGAAAAGGGAATTTCATGAATTGTACAGGATTAAAATACCCACGTAAGGTGAATCACATTGGGATGCTACGAAATATAGTTATGCAAGTATGGTATCACCCCAGGTGGATCAAGAATATCACTTCAAATGTTCCTCGATGCAACGTGAGCCCTAGTGATTACGTAAGAAGTTTCAAGTTATCAGTGGTAAATTATAGATCAATAGTGAGGTGAATCAACATTTGATGGGTAAAAGTTACAAAGCATGAGATGAGATTAGGCCGTCATTCTTAAGATGAACAGTAATGAGGAAGAATTAAATGACTTAGATTTATACATATGGGATAAGCAACGAGAGTAACCTGGAGTTTGGTAGCAGACCTCGGTAACAATAAACTGAAGTAAGAGTTATGTTATAGTATGACCTATTTAGATGTAGTAAAGCCATAGACGCCTAGAAGTACAACTTGTCATAATTTTGTATATGTTCACAAAGTGAGGCCTAGAGATTAGCTAAAAGATGGATGAAAAATGAGAGCAGACTCGCATAGGAGCACATACAAGGACAAAGTCGTACAGACTTCATGATAGAAGGTAGCAATAGTTACAAGATTGGAAGAATTTCGACCATAAGTCGTGGTGTGAGAAAGAGGCCTCAAGGGGGGAATGTCCTGACCTTTGGATTTATTCACAGAACAGTTGCCTAGATGGCAAGGTGAGTACTAAAGTATTCATAAGAGCTATAGGTTATCATAATGATAAGTGCATCAGTCAACATTCGAGGACGAATGTTCTAAAGGGGGGAATGATATTACACCCCATATTTTCGTACGTGAAAGTACACCATAAGTAAATTGATGAAAGCTCGGAAATGCAATGTTACATCCCGCATTTTTGTACGTTAAAGTTACTTCGTAAGTTAATCGACGTAAGTTCGGGAATGAGATTATTTTGAGGTTATAAGTATTATGCTATTTCAAACAAGTTCGTGAAGGTGAGAGGGTAAACAAATCGAAGAAGATGAGTTTCGTCGAAGTTTGACAATTTGGGATAGATGCGGTCCAAGCTATAATACCCGATATTTATGGACTAGTGCCATACAAGGTACCATATGAACATGATAGTAAGGTGTATAAAGTGTGTTAAAAGGGAGTAGTATTTTAAGTGAATTGAGATAATTCTTAATTATATATGTAATGGATTATTTTTTGGTTAATGGGAGATTAACAAGTTAATCAAGAGATTGGTGGATAATTAATTAGAATTGTTCGATAAGCTTAACAATCCCCCCTCCCCCCAAACGTGGCAGCCCATGAGGTTGGATCAAAACCCAAGAAGTACTCTTGATTTTAGGTAACTAGGTGGCATATGTTTGGGGAATTTTGTGGCTAAGTAATCCCTGAAGTGGGGCCCACTAACAAGGTTAAACATTAACCTTCCTAATTCATTAAAGGGAGATGGATTAGAACTTTAAAAAAGGCAACGGATGAATTCTCAAAATAGGAATTCATATGAACCCTTACTATCATGATATTAAAGGGTAACGTTTGGGAATATGACTACAAGATTATATGGCTTTCGCTGGTTTGTAATGAAAGACGGTAAGTGTTATGGCCTCGTCATCTAAGAGAGCACGGTACAATATTTCTCAAGAATATCATACGAATTTTTCCTACTTCAACCGGCTGTGACATATTTTGTCGCAATTAACGTGTGTTAGAGGGATTGTCAAGAGAATCGGTTCAGGTATGTTAAGGCTATCCCTTCTTTCTTTTTGTCACGATTCATACGATATAAACAAAATGAGCAAATACGCAACTTTCATAAATACCTCTATTCATAGAAGTACTAGGGGTGCCTATGTTCTTGATTCCCCATGTGAATTATTATTATATCTTCTGTTCATGGGTATCAGAAAAATACGTAGTTGATAAAGTTTATCCGAAGATATATTGATCTTATGCCATTCTGAGAAATCATATTAACGCACTTCTTATGCATTTCATGCATTTCATGCATTTATACATGTACATTGACCCATGACCAGATGGAGTTATATACGCATATATTATATGTATATAGGATATGGGAAAAGGTTATGGCGTTATATACGCACCACCACCTGATCAGCTGGTATACGTTGATGATTTGCCCACAGTGGCCGAGATGATATGATGGGATGCCCTCAGAGGCTTGATGATGTTATACGCATATACCTATGCATGGTAAAATATTTATACGCATATGCATGACATTATAAATATGAAATGATTCACAGAGCTATTCATACTTACATGTTGAGTCTTTTACTCTATATATCTCTCATGTCTTTTATTTCTGATTTTTATTCCTTACACACTCGGTACATTATTTGTATTGACGTCCCTTTTGCCTAGGGACACTATGTTTCATGCCCGTGGGTCCCGATAGACAGGTTGAGAGTCCTCTAAGTAGGATATCAGCTCATGGAAGATGTTGGTGTGCTTTATTTTCTCCGAGATTGCTTTTTTGGTCAGTATAATTTGGACATGTATAGATTAGTATGGCAGGGACTTGTCCCGACCTTTATGATATTTATGTACTCTTATAGGTCTGTAGACAAATGTCATGTATACAAATACTTGTATGGCCTTGTCGGCCTATGTTTTGAGTATATTAAGGATTATGCCGGCCTTATAGGCCTGTACGTCATATGTATAAGTTGGTATATCAAGTTGGGTCACCCTATATTGAGTATTCCCTCATGTTTTATTTTAGTTATCTCATGGCAGCCTTTCCATCGCATTTACCTATAAGAGTATGATACGAAAAGATACATTACGTTAATACTCGGTTGAGTAAGGTACTGGGTGCCTGTCGTGGCCCATCGGTTTGGGTCGTGACATTATCCATGTATTTTTATGTGTTAAAGAAGCTGAATTATGTCTCATGTTAGAAATCATGTTTAGGCTATATGTTTATCCTTTTGGACCCATTGAGGTCATTTCTACTATTGAGTTATTTTCTTAAATTGCAATTACATACTCAATCATACTCATTAATTGCATATCATATCTCAGTCTCAGATATCATTTGTCTCACAACATATTATCATTTTTTGGTCGATTGGCATGAGATTTGTGAGGCCGAAAGACTAGAGAGATTGATGTCCGAGTGAGGCCGATGGCTTGATTTTGGGGATGTTTATGGGATCGGGCTGCACGCCGCAACTTGCTTTATTGATTCATGGCATGATTGGATTACATTAGCACTTTGGTAGGATCCTCCCCTCCGGAGTCTGATTTAACAGAAGTGAGCGCAGGTACCTACTGAGTGCGAGTGCCGAGAGCGAGTGCCAAGTGCCGAGTGATTGGGAGGCGTGTGTGACTGTGAGGACATAGTGACTGTGAGAACTGAGTGACTGTGAGGATTGAGTGGCTGTTAGGACTGAGTGACTGTGAGGTCTTAGTGACTACGAGGACTGAGTGACTGGGAGGACTGAGCGAATTGATACTCTGAGAGTATGCATATGGTTATATCACTATGTTGCATTGCATTTGCCATGCAAACTTGACATATATGCATACAAATGCATTTTTCCTCTAGATTTACGGTATTGCATCATTCATGACTTCACATACATATTGACATGTAGGCATATAGATGTACTTTCCTCATTCCATCTGATAATGAAACATTTACCTGTTGAAAGTTTTGGGAAAATCACATATTTTCAAATTTACCCATATTTTGGTGATTTCGGTAAATTCGGAACTGTGAACGAGCTGAGCATTATATTTTTGAGTTATAACTTGTACTGCTTTAGTTATATTGTTATGAGTTGTTACTGGCTATTGGTGCTGGACTCTGACCTTTGTCCAAGCTCGGCACTACTTTCAACCTAAGGTTAGGTTTGTCACTTATTGAGTACATGGGGTCAGTTGTACTCATACTGTACTTCTGCACCTTGCGTGAAGATTTTCGAATGTTGATGTTGCTGTGTATGGCGGGAGCTGGCATTGAATATATACCTGCGTTCCGGTCATAACTGCCTCTTGTTTTTGGTAGCTTTAGAATTTTTAATCCGTTCATGTATTTTTCCAACAGATTATGTATTAATTTCATACCATCTTTGTAACTTCTAAATCTTAGAAGTTAATGATTTGTACTACCAGTCCTTGGGAATTCGTTCTATAAAAATTTAGTTATATTATCATTATTTCTCTCAGTAAATCTCATTTGAATTGGACTATTGTTAATTGGCTTGCCTAGCGGGTTGTGTTAGGTGACATCACGACTATGTTGGATTTTGGGTCGTGACAAGTTGGTATTAGATCTCTAGGTTCATAGGTTCTATGAGTCATGAGCAACTTTCCAATAGAGTCTTGCGGATCGGTATGATGACGTTCATACCTATCTTCGAGAGGCTACATGGCATTAATGATAAACTTCTCATATTTCTTTCCTTATCGTGCGGCATTGATTCAGCTTGAAGTGTATCGCTTTGAATTCCTTTGACTCACTTGTATTTGTATGTGGGTTCTCGATATTAGTTGTGCATCGAAGGCTTTTGATTCCATGGATGAGGTATGAGATGTATATTCTGTATGCTGATAATGAGCCAGTCTGGAAAACTTGAGGCCGGGTTTTGACTGTTGCTTGAGCACAGTGATTTCGGTTGTGTGAGCACGTGCTTTTGGACCTATATGTCTGGTAGTGTCCCAATGAGTGAAATGTTTGGCTCGATGAGTAGTTGAATGGCTATGTTATGGGTATGACGTGATTGCGGGATGTGCATAGATGGTTTTGAACGTGACAAAAAGAGCTTGCTTGAAATATAAATAAAAAAAGACTACTAGGTGTTTGATTTCTATCTTGATTTGACGTATAGTCTCGAGTTATGAGTGTGTTGAAGGATCTTTCTTGTTGTTTAATTATAGGACGAAGTAGATTTTCATGTCTTGTTGATGAGTTCAGACTCAGAAAGATTAAGTGATTATGTAGTAGTTGTGGGCCTTGTGGTTGTGAAAGGGTATAAAGAGATGCCAATTTGAGGCTAAGCAAGTGAATTATCGCCTATGGGGTGTCTTGAGGCTGTGTTATCCCTATGTTATTTCTATGGAGAGTTTTCTCTTACTGGTGGGTTATCACCTGCAGGGTAATCTACGAATGTGTGATCCTTATGATGTTGTGTGAAGGTTTTTTATTCTACCAGTAGGTTATATGTGTTGAGCTTTGAGATTATATTGGTTGAGGAAGTTGACTTGATTGTCACGAGGATGAATGCGAACTTAGCAGATGATTTGAAATATTATATGGTTTGTGTTACCTGAGCTTATGAAGGATCTAGCTGAATCTCACTGCGATATTATGGCAGTAATAGAGAATGGATATGGTGAGTTATCAGATATTTTATTCTATGGCTTTGACCCGAGTGGGGAGTCTGTTATCGATGATTTGATTACATGGTTACGTATTGTATTGGTTTCGGTGTGAGGTATACTTGTGAATCAGTTATGACTTGCATATATTAATTTTGAGGATGACTTAAGCAAGGAAATTTCTAGATGCATGGTATATTACACTTTATGGGTATATGAGAATCATGGGATGATTGAGTAGTTATTCGTGAAGGATGTAGTGCGCACAGAGTAGGAGTTTGCTTGGTTGCGTTAAGGCGGGGTTACTTCTTTAGGTATTATTATGCTAATGGGGCACATGTCGTTTGGCCCATTTGGGAGGTGCAATTGAGATTTGAGCAGAGTGGATGACTCTCAAGAAGGTTCTAAAGAGTTTAAGATTCATATGTGGCATTGGAGGATTTTTCAGATTTATATATGGCTAAGATATGATATTTGCATTGGATGGTGCCGAGACTTGCAATATTTCTATATGACTATGGATTCTACATTTCAGTATAAGAAAAGTAAAACGAACAATTTTAAATTCAGAGAAGGTCACTTCAGAGTGGGTGTCTTGAATGTGATACTTTTGGAGTTAAGAGGGAATACAACAACTTATGGGCTTTAGGACTATGTGGTTTTATGCTAGTATCTATGGTGGTGAGCTTTGGGTAAGGATCGTGGTGTTCTGGAAAGGAGAGGTATCAACTTAAGGGTAATTCGGAAAGAACCCAGAAAAATAGGACAACTTGTTATTAGGTTGGATCAGCATGGTAGTGAATATGATCGATTCTTTGGGTACTTATGATGTGGTCAGCTTCTATAGGTATTTTGTGGTAATACACTTGGGTTTGGGGACCTGCGTGGCTTGGATGAGTTAAAGGATTCAATTCTAACGGCTTGGTTATGTGTAAATAGGCTTCAGAGTGTTCTTGACGACTTTTGCCATAACTTGAAATGGATTTATCTACAAGTATGAGAGGTATGTTGCGTATTATGATTTTTTGTTTCCTAGATGAGATAAAATTAATGGTTTTTGACTGATCGGGTATGTATTCTGTTGGTGACTCAGAGTTGGTTATGAGATTCTCGTGTTTTCATATTATGGCCTAATAGAGGCGGCGTGTGGTGTGAGATTTGGATTTGCATGTGCAAGTATATGATTCAGTTTCAAAAAGAAGGTCATGAGTTTATGCAGTAGACGATTCTAAATATTGGCACTATTTGGTATTACCTGAGAAGAGTGTAGATCATAAGGCACACTAAGTTTTGATTTACGGATGCTTCATTGGTATGGCGGTACTCGCCTGGTTGATCGACTGCTAATACCCAGATTTTTGCTATATGGCATGTAAGAATTATAGAAGTATTTCTCGTGGGGATGATTATGTATGATAGATGCGTGTGTTGAAGTTGGAACCGGCTATTGTGATTCATATGTTATATGGATTTGGAGACTGGAAGTGTTTAAAAATAGATCATTTTGGGGTTGTGCACTGTGAAGATGTGGCCAAAGTTAGCTAGATGATGGTACGTGTTATGGTTAGATCATTGTGGACTTTTAGAGGGTTATTTATCTATTTGTGGATGACCAGGGTTGATTTGGGGGCTCATTGGTAGGCCTAATGAAGATGTATATTCTACACCGGGTTAGATTTGTTGACTCTGCACTGCTATTATCGAGGGATGTGCCATTCGGTTAGAATTGATCTCATTCTCATCTGATATGTTCTATGTATTACTCTTCTATGCTACAAAGGGGTTGTGATTTGTTGGTTATATGCACACATAGTGTGGTTCTGTTTGGGCATGGTAGCGAAATTTGTGCGAGGTGGGTATTAGGGTGTTGAGTGATTGATTGCGCATTGGTTATGTTCTTTCTGGGCTGTGGTATATAGTGCTATTTGCTTCTCCAAGGTTATGGTCATGCACTTCATGCAACTGATGTTGAATTGCGTGTGGTCGTTGAGTTTGAGCATTGTGGCTTGAGGAATTTCGTATGGATCGATGTTTGGATGGGGTCACGCACTGCAACAGAGTTGTGCTGGGATATTATCCTTGTGTTAGATTTGTGTGTCTTGGTCCTACTAGGTGTGATGGGTTTATAGCATTGCGTTGTGGTGGTACTTGTTGAGCTTGCGGGATGATTTTCTCATTTGAGTCATTTTTCCACGTTTGAGTACATTTGAATTGTTGCTTATTGGTGCACGTATTGCACAGTTTTTGGCTTTAGTGTTTTTTGGTGTGACATGTAAAAACAATGAGGTTGTGTTTGATGAGATGAGCTCGTTGGACCTAGAATAGGTACTATCAGATATGATTGCAATATATTTGGAAGGATAATGTCACTGATCGACTTAGAAATAGACTATAGTTCTTGTCGAAGGAGGGAGAGCTCCATGACTTGTTGATCTAATGAGTGGTTATGAGTTTCTTCTTGTTTCTTTTGATCATCGGCAGTGTACGAAAGTTTTGAACGATGTTTTTTTTTATATGAGGTTTATTACAGGTACCGGGTTTGTTTTGACCAGTTATTGTGGTCGAAAATTATTGCTCTGAGTATGCGAGTTGTGTGGTATGTCATGTGATTATATCTTGGGTTATGATTAAGGCTTGATACAGCTTGTTCAGACATATACAATGTGTAGGTGCGAGATTCGAGTCTTGTAATTAATTTCGAATGTCGAAATTGGATCCTAAGATTTACAGTCTAAGGTTGAAGTAATGATCTTCAGTTATGTTATGTTGTCGGGGCTATATGGAATTGGGTGAAATGGGATCACCCCCGGGTATGTGGATGGTAAGGTGGCACAATGATTTGAAGGCTTTGGAACGACTCTGGGCACGTTCGAGGATGGACATATATTTAAGTGGGGGAGAATGTAATGACCCAACCGGTCGTTTTGAGCATTAGCATCCCGTTTAGCTATTTAAAGTCTTGATTAGCTTCATATGATATATTATGACGTGTGTGAATCGTCGGTTTTAGTTTTCAGGTGTTTCAGAATTAGTTTGGAAGAATGAATTTCATGTTTGAAGTTTCAAGTTAGAAGAGTTGACCAAATTTGACTTTTATGTATTTGACCCCAGATCAGAATTTCCATGGTCTCGTTAGGTTCGGATATCGATTTTGGACTTGAGCGTATGCCCAAATTTGCATTTGGATATTTCTAGAAGGTTTTGGCACTGTCACCACCCAAAATCCAACTAGTCGTGATGTCACCTAATCCCAACCCGCTAGGTAAGCCAATTAACAACAATCTGATTCAATGAGATTTACTAATAAATGCAATGATAATATAACCAAACTCCTATATAAAGAATTCTCAAGGAGTGGTAGTACAAATCATGAGCTTCTAAGATTTAGAGTTTACAAAGTTGGTATGAAATATATACATCATCTGTTTGAAATATACATGAATAGATTAATAATTCTAGAACTACCAAGAACAAGAGGCAGCTATGACCGGAATGTAGGTACGCCTTCAATGCCAGCTCCTACCATACACAACAACATCAACATCCAAAATCTGCACGCAAGGTGCAGAAGTGTAGTATGAGTACAACCGACCCCATGTACTCAATATGTAACAAACCTAACCTTAGGTTGAAAGTAGTAACGAGCTGGGACAAAGGTCAGAGTCCAACACTAATAGCCAACAACAACTCATAACAACATAATAAAAGTGGTACGAGACATAACTCAGATATATGATGCTCATCTAGTTCACAGTTACGGAAAATAGTCATGTTTTTCAAGTACAATAGTAAAACCCAAATCCTTCACCGAAATCACCAAAATATGAGTAAGTCAGAAACCTTTGATTTTTCCCAAAAACTTTCAACAACAGATAAGATGATTCAATCTCAGATAGCATGAGGAAAGTACATCTCTAATGTGCATGTGAAGTCATAAATGTCACAAAATCGTGAAATGCATCTCTATGCCTATATGTAAAGTATGCATGTCAGATGCAATGCGTCATAGTGATGAATTCATGTACTCACAATCTCAGAGTGCTCAATATCAGAGTCTCACACACCCATTCATCACGCTCAATCACTCAGCACACTCAGTCACTCAGTACTGTACGGTACCTACTATGGCGTGCAGCCTGATCCCATCATGAATCAATAGTAATTGCTCTCACTATGGGTGTGCAGACTCCGGAGGGACGGATCCTGCCCAATCGCTAATATAACCTGCTGAGGCGTGCAACCTGATCCCATCATGAATCAATAGTGCATGTTGCGGCGTGCATCCCGATCCCATTATGAATCAATAATACCTGCTATGTCGTGTAGCCTGATCCCATCATGAATCAATAACACTTGTTGCAGCGTGCAGCCCGATCCCATAAATATCACTCACAATCCGGCCCTCGGTCCCTAACTCAGTAATCAATCTCTCCAGTCTCTCGGGCTCATAAATCTCATGCCATAGAACCCAATATGATAACAACATGATGTGACAACAAATGATAATAGAGACTGAGATGTGATATGTAAATGAATATGAATGAGTATGTAAATAAATTTTAAGCAAATAACTCAACAACATAAATGACCTCAGTGGGTCCCAACAGAATAGGCATATAGCCTAAACATTGTTTCTAACATTGATGACAGCTCAATTACTCTATCACGTAGAAATTTTATGGATAAAGACAAGCTTAAGTAACTACACAGTACCACAGAATTAACGTGCCACAATTCACACAGTGCACGCCCACACGTCCGTCAGCTAGCATGTGCTTCACCTCATACCAAACACATAACACATATATTTAGGGATTCATACCCTCAACACTAAGATTAAAATTGTTACTTACCTCGAACAAGCCAAATCCAATACCGAGCGAGCCAAACGATGCTCCAAAAATGCTATCCCACACGCACCAACCTCCGAACGGCTCAAAACTAGCCAAAAGCAACTCAAGAACATCAAATAATGCCAAAGGAAACAAACCCAATCGATAAAGGTGGAATCTTTAATCAAAAGCCTAATGTCAACCAAAAGGTCAAACCCGGGCCCACACCTCAGAACCCGACAAAATCATACAATCCGACAACCCATTCAATTCCGAGTCCAACCATACTAGTTTCACTCAAATCCGACTCCGAATCAATGTTCAAAAATCAAAATTTACTCTACAAAACTTTAGATACAAACCCCCAATTTCTCTTTTGCATTCATCCACCAAATGCCCAAAATGAGAATAGATTATTGAAATATAATCCAAACCTAGTAAATAACACTTTCCCCAATCTATATGGTAAAAATCGCTTCAACAATTGCTCAAATCCGAGCTCCCCAACTCAAAATGTGAATAAAAATGGCCAAGCCCTCGATACATAGATTCTGCCCAGGCATCGTCGCATTTGTGACACACATAGCCGCTTTTGCGGCGTCGCTTTTGTGATTCAAGTGCACTTATGTGAAAAACTACTTAAACTCTCCCATCGCACCTGCAAAACGAAACCCGCTTCTGCGCACACGCAAGTGCAACTACACCTCCCGCTTATACGAGACATTTCCCGCATCTGCAATGACGCAGGTGCGCTAAAACTCCTGCTTCTATGGAGGTAACACAACTCAACCTTCATCGCAGGTGCAATCACATTAATGCTTCTGCGACCACCGTACCTGCGCAAAACCAACCGCAGGTGCGCAACACCAGAACCAACACCCATTCAACAATGCAACATGTGACAAAATGATCTGAACAACGTCCGAAACTTACCCCAGCCCCTCGGGACCCTATCCGAATATACTAACAAGTTCTATAACATAATATAGATCTAATCGAGGCCTCGAATCACGCATAACAACATCGAAATGACGAATCGCACATCAAATCAAATATAATGAACTTTGAACTTTCAACTTCCAAAACGCATGCCGAAATATATCAAATCAACTCGGAATGAACTCAAATTTTGCGCACAAGCCCCAAATGACATAACGAAGACTTATCAATTTATAGAACCACAATCCAAATCTGATATCGTCAAAGTCAACTCTTGGTCAAACTTATGAATTTTCCAACCCTTCAAATTTCCAACTTCGCCAATTAGTGCCGAAACCTTCTAGATCCAAATGCAAATCTGGGCATACGCCCGAATCCAAAATCACCATCCAGACCTAAAGGAACAATCAAATACTAAAAAGTCAAACTTAGTCAACTCTTCCAACTTTAAAACTTTCATCATGAAATTCATTATTCCAAATTAATTTCGAATAACCTGAAAACCAAAACCGACGATTCACACAAGTCATAATATATCATATAATATTGCTCAAGAGTCAAATAGCTAAACAGAATGTAAATACTCAAAACGATCGTCTGGGTCGTTACAGGCACTAATTGGCGAAAGATAGAAATTTAAAGGTTTGGGATGTTCATAAGTTTGACCGAGAGTTGACTTTGATGATATCGGGTTTGAATTGTTGTTCCGGGAGTTGGAACAGGTTCGTTATGTCATTTGGAATTTGTATGTAAAATTTTGGTTCTTTCCGGATTGGTTAGACTTGAATCGGACGCTTGATTCAAAGTTTGAAGTTTATGAACTTAAGAGATTGATCTTGATCGACGATTCGTAGTTTTGATGTTAATATATGTGATTTGAGGCCTAGAGTAGGTCTGTAATATATTTTGAGACTTGTTGGTATGTTCGGATGGGGTCCCGAGGGGCTCGGGTGAGTTTTGGGGTGGTTTCGGACTATTTCTAATTGCTGGTTTTGGCTACAACAGTGTGCATTACGATCAAGTAGAATTGGTCGCGATCGCGAAGAGTAAAATGGTGAAAATGGGCATGTGAATGGAGATCGCAGAAGGTTTTTTGCGATCGTGTAGAGGAAAATTTTACTGTCACTAACCCGATTTGGGTAGCTTATATCTTGCAATCTATAAGGAATTTGGAGATTATCCAAAAATGCAAGTTGTAGATCTTTGAGTCTAGTTTTTAGAAAAGTAAACCATTTGAAATTTGTAGTGATGTACAAAACGTTACGGATAATACACTACATGTTGTTTGAGAAGAGTTTGGGAGAGTTAATAGAAGCTTGTTCGGCGCGATCGCGGGGAAATGGCCGTGAGCGCATAGAGTCAAATTGTCCTAGAAATTCTTTGTAATCGCGAAGGGTACCCCTAGAGCAGGCCTTTAAGTACTCTATTTCGAAGGTTTCAGGTATTTTAGCATATTTTGAGCTATGGAGCTCGATTGAGGCGAGGTTTTAGGCGATTGCACCACATGAATTGGGGTAAGTGATTCTAATTCGGTTTTGGTTGTTATACATGAATCTATCATTATTTTTACCATTTAATTAGTATTTTGGATTGAAAAAATTGGGAAAGATTTGTGACACTTCATAGACTATAATTTGAGGATTTGCAGGTTGAGTTGAGATCGACATTTAATACTTTTGGTATGATTGGACTCGTTATTTAATGGGTGTTTGGATTTTGTTAAATGTTTTTGATTCCGAGATGTGGGCTCAGGGTTTGACGTTTTGGTTGACTTCGGAATTTTTATTAAAGATTCGACCTATATCATTTGGAATTGTTTCCTTAGGCATTAATTGATGAATTTGAGTTGATTTTGACTAGTTTTGAGTCGTTTAGAGGTTGATATGCGTGGAGTAAAATTTCTAGAGTATTGTTTGGTGCTGAGGGTATGAACCCTTGAATATACATGTTATGTATTTGGTGTTGAGGTGACGCACTTGCTAGGTGACGGGCGTGCACCATAGTAATTGTGACTTAATCGATTATGTGGAGCTGTGTAGTCAAATAATTTTGTCGTTATCCATGTATTTTCATGTGTTAAAGAAGTTGAGTTATGACTCATGTTAGTAATCATATTTAGGCTATATGCTTATCCTGTTTGAACCCACTGAGGTCATTTCCGTCATTGAGTTATTTGCATAAATTGCAATTACATGCTCATTCATTGCATCTCATATCTCACCCTCTGATATAATTTGTCTCATAGCATATTATCATTGTTTAGGCCAATTGGCATAATATTTATGAGGCCGAGAGACTGGAGAGATTGATGACTGAGTGAGGCCGAGGGCCTGATTGTGAGGATGTTTATGGGATCAGACTGCACGCTGCATGCTTTACTGATTCATGCCACGATTGGCTTATATTAGTGTGTGGGTAGGATCCGCCCCTCCGGAGTCTGACTTACGAGTAGTGAGCATTTGTACCTACTAAGTGCAAGCGCCGAGAGCGAGTGCCGAGTGATTGGGAGGATTGAGTAACTGTGAGGACTGAGTGACTGTGAGGACTGAGCGACTGTGAAGACTAAGTGACCGTGAGGATTGAGTGACTATAAGGACTGAGTGACTTTAAGGCCTGAGTGACTATGAGGACTGAACGACTGGGAGGACTGAGCGAATTCATACTCTAAGAGTATACATATGGTTCTATCACTGTGTTGCATTGTATTTGACATGCACACTTGACATACATGCATAAAGATGCATTTTTTGACTGTATTGCATCATTCATGACTTCACATACACATTGACATGTAGGAATAGAGATGTACGTTCCTCATGCCATCTAACAATGAAACATTTACCTGTTGACAATTTTGGAAAAATCACATATTTTCAAATTTATCCATATTTTGGTGATTCCGGTAAAAGATTTGGATTTTACGGTTATACTTGAAAAGGATGCCTATTTTTCGGAATTGTGAACGAGTTGAGCATTATATTTTTGAGTTATTACTTGTACTGCTTTAGTTATATTGTTATGAGTTGTTATTGGCTGTTGGTGTTGGACTCCGACCTTTGTCCAAGCTCATCACTACTTTCAACCTAAGGTTAGGTTTGTTACTTATTGAGTACATGGGGTCGGTTTTACTCATACTATACTTCTTGCTCCTTGTGTGTATATTTTTGGATTGCGATGTTGTTGTGTATGGAGGGAGATGGAATTGAAGATGCACCTACGTTCCGGTCATAGCTGCCTCTTATTCTTGACAACTTTAGAATTTTTAATCTATTCATGTATATTTCAAACTGATGATATATTTATTTCATACCAGCTTTATAACTTCTAAATCTTAGAAGTTAATGATTTGTACTACCAGTCCTTGGGAATTCTTTGTATAAAAATTTAGTTATATTATCATTATTTCTCTTAGTAACTCTCATTTGAATTAGATTATTGTTAATTCGCTTACCTAGCGTGTTGGGTTAGGTGTCATCACGACTAGTTGAATTTTGGATCGTGACACATACACAGTACATTATGGAGGTTATTGGGTGGCAAATGTGTTCGGAGTGTGTGATCAAAAGTCCTACATGAAAAGTAGAAAGGAAAAATAAGTTATTTATAAGGAATTAGATACTCTTAATGTTGTGAGGCCTTTTGGAAAAACCCGTGCGGGCTTGACCCAAATAGGACAATGTCATACCATGTTAAGAGTATTTTGGGATCGTTTTATCCCAATAACTAGTATCAAAGCCAATGGTTTGGCGAGACGAGTATGGAGATGGCGAAGTGATGGCGTATGACCCGACTTAGTACCTTTGCCCGTCTGTGGGCTGATTCACTACCTTTACCCATAGCTTCAAAGATGCATACACAACCTTTCTTTGGGTTTCAGTGACAGTAAATACTCGGATCATGTAGGTGTCACACAGTTAATCTCCAAATTAGCCCATAAACGATGATGGGTCATGTGGAACTTAGTTCAAGGGGGAGATTGTTGGGAGTGTGTGAACAAAAGTCCCACATAGAAAGTAGAGAAGAAAAATAAGTTACTTATAAGGAATTGGATATTCTTAATGGTGTGAGACCTTTTGGGGAAAACCGTGCGGGTTTGTCCCAAAACGGACAGTATCACACCATGTTAAGAATATCTTTTAGCCGTTTTAACCCAACAAAAGTCATAGTTGTGAGCACCTAATTTTTTACCATCCTTGAATATTTCCCGCTCCCATCTTCCCATGCGTGTCCCCACTCTTTGTCCCCCACACTTTGTCCCCACTCCACTTTCTCTTGTCCCCCATGCTTGTCCCCCCACATTTTGTCCCCTCTCCACTTTCCCTTGTCCCCCATGATTGTCCCCCACACACAAAACTCCCTTACAATTAGCTCAAAAATGAGTTGAAAAAGGAGCTAAAAAAGGTCCAAACTCCAGCCCCAAAACAGGGGTGAAACCAGCTGCAAATTCAGCCACCAAACAGTCCCTAATCAGCTCCACAAATGAGCTGAAAACTGACCCCGAACCAGCCCAAAAACCAAATGAAACTTCCAAAACGCAGTAGCTTAACCCCCTCTAAAATCCCTCCATACACCATTTCTTAAAACCATCTTGAAATAGTCTCAAAGCAGGCCCAAAAAACCAGTAACAAAAGCACAAAACTCTAGCTCAAAACCAGCCACATCTCTAAACGTTTCGGCGAGCTTTGAGGTTGCCGGTGAGGTTCCGTTCGAGGTCGATAGTGTTGGTTTCACATTCTATTTACTTAATAGGCGATTTGCTGCACAAGTTCCCTTATCAATATATTGGAAGGCTTTGAGGTTCATCTTTAGCCTTATCTAGTCTCTTTTTAATGATTTCAAATGTTTATAATACTTGCTTTAATTGCAAGTTACTGATTTCTTCTTGGGCACACTGATCTTGAATTGCTCACTTGTTTTATTTTATATGTGTTGTTTGGCTGCCTAATGCATTGGAAGGTGGTTGTTTGCGCGACATGAGTTTTGTAGAG
The DNA here is from genome assembly GCA_000715115.1 of Nicotiana otophora. NCBI lineage: Eukaryota > Viridiplantae > Streptophyta > Magnoliopsida > Solanales > Solanaceae > Nicotiana > Nicotiana otophora. The sequence goes on from AWOL01S0003466.1 coordinate 204,760, forward strand.
TTTTGAATCTAGCTAATTTGTTTCAATACAGTAAATATTTTTGTGTTAGTAAACGTCATATTCTCGTTTCTTGCTTACGTTTAGTATGAGAAGTTGGTTGCTTTAATTTTGTCTCCTAGTATGAGTAAGTTATGATTATGAGTATGGAATTTAGCATGATTCAGTTTCTAAATGGATTGAAACTAGAATTGGGCCATAGATAAAGATTTGTAGGCCATAGAGAAGTGATTCTAAAATTGGGAATTATTGGACTTCACACTTAAGTTATGATTTAAAGTTGTATGGTCCAAAATAGACTTTGTCCAACCCAATAATATCACAATCACATACCATCTCTCCCATAATAATATTTGATTCATAAGTCATGGCCTCATAATAATCTCAAAGTTTAGGAAGAATAATGAACATCGTTATAGTTGCTTTAGGCGCGCTTTTAATTAGTTTATCGCGATTATGTATACGTTCGCGCGACATAATTGTGATTTCCAAAATTAAAATCGAAGTATGTGTTCGCGNGATTTAAAGTTGTATGGTCCAAAATAGACTTTGTCCAACCCAATAATATCACAATCACATACCATCTCTCCCATAATAATATTTGATTCATAAGTCATGGCCTCATAATAATCTCAAAGTTTAGGAAGAATAATGAACATCGTTATAGTTGCTTTAGGCGCGCTTTTAATTAGTTTATCGCGATTATGTATACGTTCGCGTGACATAATTGTGATTTCCAAAATTAAAATCAAAGTATGTGTTCGCGCAACTTTGACCAAAACAATCTTAATATAATAAAATGCTATCAATTGTGTACCCACACGCGTAACATGATTTTGGCACAATAAACAAAACGGTTTCACACACGTGATTCATTTCAAAGATAATTGTATATTTTAATAATTAAAAGCGGATAGATAAAATATGAAAACAAATAAATCACAGTTTATCCAAAATTAATTCAAGCCAAGTTGTAGTCAATAAAGCGACCGTGCTAGAACCACGGGACTCGGGGAATGCCTTACACCTTCTCCCCGGTCGATAGAATTCCTTACTCGGACTTTATTTTGCAGACCAATAATAAAAGAGTCAAATCTTCCTTTGACTAGGGATTCAAACAAAAGGTGACTTGGAACACCCAAAAAATCAATTCCAAGTGGCGACTCTGTAAATAAAATAATCCCTATTCAAGTTTATCACTTTAATTGGAAAAACTCTTTAGCCCACCATCCATAACATACATTATTGTTTTGGGGGGCATAAAAGGGGTGTGACAGCTCTGGCGACTCTGTTGGGGACCCTTCAAGAGTTCGAGCTTGTACATTGACTTTATTTGGCTTTATTAATTTTTGTATATATTGTGATTTATTTGGGCCTAATGTGTTATTTGTCGAGTTTTTATCGTTTTGATATTGTTGAACTGTACATATAAGTTGTATCCTCTCTCGCATCCCTCTGAGTCTTCTGATAATTAGTTATGTTGTGTTTGCCTACCAACATCACAAAATTTCTGTCTCGAGATAAAGCCAGTTAGCCTACCAACTTCTGGTGAAGGATTTAGTCACACGTGTTTAGGCAGGAGAGCCGTTAGCTAGCCAGTGTTGTTCTACTATTGGTGACGCTTGACGTTCCTCGGCTCGGGTTGTCTGCCCGGGTAAGCCAGGTCTCGATACCATCTCCTTTAGAATTTACAAACTTAGAAGAACAAGCCACAAGCAATGAATATCCCTAGTAGGAAACGCTTTATTTGCATCACGTGCATTTGACTTAGCATTGCTTGACGTAGAGGCCGAGTTCTGTTTTAGGACAGGTTTTATTGAGACCATTATGTCATGTTATGTGCTACTTGTTGCATTATTTAGGAGACTTTCATGTCGACCGACTTTAGTATAAATCAGTTGAACGAATAGAGAAAAAATGATGTGGTCTAGTGCATATGATTTTTAAAGATTAATTTTCATAAAAAAACGACATAGTCGGTTTTGACCGAATTACGCAGGTCTGATTCTCACTGGATGTGAGATACGTAGGCAAACCTCATCGGTTCCGGCCTCAATTTTCAAAAAACAAAAATTCAAAAATAGTTTCCCTTTCCTTGATTCCCTCTCTAGAATTCTTTCCTTAGAAAATCCAAAAAGAAATTAAATCCAAAAATATTTTACTTCTTTTCCGAAGCCTTTCATTCGAAAAAAAAAAAACAAAAACAATCTTCAAATCAAAATCCAAAATATTTTCTTCCTTCTTTAGAATTCCTTCTTTGTAAAAAAAAACTATTCAAAATTTCATAAAAATAAAAACAAAACTCAAAAAATATATTTAAAAGTCTTTATATATATAAAAAAGAAAAGAAAATGAAAAATGGGTTTGTCTATTCCCAATCCCCCTGAACTACGTAATGATCTGATTCATGCGGCGACATGATACGTAGGCAACCCACAGAAGGTTCGATCAAAATAGTTTGCAATGATTGTAAGATGAGGGATCAAAATGAGGCGTGAGTGAAAAGAAAAAAAGGAGATAAGAAGATAAGAGCGTCAATAAAAGCAACCTCATAAGCCGGAATGAAACATGAATCCTTCAAAAGCATGTTATAAATAGTGACAATGATAGGAGCATGGCACATTACGTGTGATTCATATCTATAAAATGCTTAACCCTAACACGTTTGCTGTCTCTTATTAAGTAAGCTTAAGGTGGTTGGTTTGTGGTAAAATTGGCAACACACCATTACTTCACTAGATCTAAGGGAGCAGTAGTAATGGCCAACGATGATGAGATCAAGCTGATCAGTGACGACCCCCAGGGTCAATCTGTTGAACAAGAGTCGGAGGAAATAAGAAAATTGAGACAGCAATTGTCTGATGTATATCAAGCTTGGGTGTCTGGTCAGCCTCCACCTCGTGGTCCCTCAGAGGGAACTTCCACCGTACCCCTGGCTACTCAACCACCGCTCCATGCAACGAGCGACCACATCCTACCACCAAGGTATGTGCCAAATTACAGCCTCCACGTTGCTCCTGGTACCTCTAATGTGCGACCTCCAATCGCACCGGTCAGGAACACTCCTCTAGTCGTGTCTGGTGCACCGGCATACATAATCCTACCTCCACCTACTGTGACGAGGCCAATCAACGAGCCACCATCTCATGCTTATGATGGCCAATACTACTCTCCAAATATGGCTTTTGGGGTCTCGGGTCCATATAATCAGACTCCTCAGTACGACTCACCAGTGGAAAATGAAAAGCCTGCCAAGATAGTTGAGCCGGATGAGATGGCCAGGAAAATGAAAAGTCTTGAACAGAACATAAAGAACATACAGGGACTAGGGGGTCACAAAAGTGTTTCGTTCAGTGATTTATGTATGTTCCCTCACATCCATTTTCCACCAGGGTTCAAGACCCTAAAATTCGAGAAATATGATGGACACAACGACCCTATCGCCCATTTGAAAAGGTCCTGCAACCAGCTGAGGGGTGCAGGTGGAAAAGAAGAATTGTTGATGGCTTATTTTGGAGAAAGTCTTGTAAGGGTAGCCTCCGAATGGTTCATTGACCAAGATATCTCTCACTGGCATGTCTAGGATGACATGTCCCAAGCCTTCGTCAAACAATTTCAATACAACATAGATATTGCGCCGGATCACAATTCCCTGCCCAATATGAAGAAAAGGCCGACTGAAAGCTTTAGGGAGTATGCGATCAAGTGGAGGGAGCAAGCATCTAGAGTTAAGCCACCCATGGATAAAGTTGATCACTGTTTTTCTGGAGGCCCAAGAGCTTGATTACTTTCAGAACATGATGTCCACAATGGGTAGACCTTTTGCGGAAGTGATCAAAATAGGAGAAATGGTCGAAAATGGCCTCAAGACTGGCAGAATTATAAGTCAAGCTGCTCTAAAAACCACCACCCAAGCAAGCTATCCAAAATGGGTCAGGAAGTTTGGGAAATGGAAAGAAGAGAGATGAAGGGTCCATGATGACTTCGGTATCCAGGGAAGTTCAAAGAGGGGCATCGCACCCTTATGTGCAAGTTCAACAAGGGCAATCCAGCTACCCTCAACATTACTATCCCCCGCCAATTCCTCAGTACACTGTGGGACCACCATAATATACAGCGTTTAATGCTCAAACATATGCTCGTCCTCCCAATCAACAGGTACGGGCACCAGCTCCAAGATTACCCCGACCTCAGCAGCAAAAGTTTTGGGCACCCTACAATGCTCGTCCTAGGAAGGATTATGGTCGAGAGTAGAGGCCGGTGGAAAAATTTACTCCATTGGCTGAATCATATTCTAGTCTATTCCAGAAGTTGAAGTAGATGGGTGTGATTGGACCCATCGCTCCCATCCATATGCATCCCGATTCACATGGATTTCAAGAAAATGCTAGATGTGAATATCATTCAGGTGCTCCGAGGCATAGCACTGATGACTGTTGGACCCTGAAAAGAGCCATAGAAAGACTCGTTATTGAAAAATTAATTGTAGTCACGAATGGCGAGGACCCTCCTAATGTGACCAATAACCCGTTGCCAGTACACAATGATGGTCCTTTTGTGGGAATGATTGGCCGAGATCATGAATACAAGCCGGTTGGTCGAGCAAAAATGACAGTGGTAACGATTAAAGAGGGAACAAAACTGGAAGTAAGTCCAAGCCTAGATGCATCGTTGATTGTGAAAGGCGTCCAGAGCTCAGAGAGGGAAACTTTATCTGTTCCAAAAATCTTGAGGTTGGAAGTTTGCTCCAATGTTCCAAACCCAAAGTTATACGTGCTTGGAGGTCACCCAATCACAAAGCAGAATCAGGGCGATACGATGGGTATAATAGAACCGATCATAATCAAGCCTGTCATACAACCCCGTGTAACAAATACGAAAACCATCCCTTGGAACTACAACAAAACTGTAGTAACCTGCAAAGGCAAGGAAATCATAGAAGAAGTGGGGAAAACTGGAGGTTTGACTCGATTAGGGAGGTGTTACTCTCCAGAGGAGTTGAGGAAGGCTAAGCAAATCAGAGAAGGCCAAATGCCAATAAAGAAATTAGTCACTGAAGAAGAGGCGGAGGAGTTTTTGAAAAAGATGAAAGTTCAGGATTACTCAATCATTGACCAGCTGAGAAAGACTCCTGCCCAAAATCTCCCTGTTATCTATGCTCATACACTCAGGAGAACATGCCCGTGTACTAATCAAAATCCTGAACGAGGCACATGTCTCAGAGAATACCACCGTGAATCAGTTAGAGAAGATGGCCAATATATTCTTTGAGGTGAACAAAATTTCCTTTACGGATGATGAACTTCCCGAGGAGGGATCTGGTCACAATAGGGCTTTGCACTTGATTGTCAAATGTGAGGGGCATTATGTGAAGCGAGTCATGGTTGATGGAGGCTCGAGTGTAGATGTATGCCCCATCTCTACCTTGCAAAGTATGAAGATCAATACAGACAGGATCCGACCTAACAATGTTCGCATCCGGGCTTTTGATGGCTCAGCGAGAGATACCATTGGGGAGATCAACCTCACCATGATGATTGGGCCTGTTGATCTTGAAATTGTCTTCCAAGTAGTGGACATGGAAACTTCTTATAACTTTTTTCTTGGAAGGCCATGGATCCATACGGCCCGAGCTGTGCCATCCACCTTGCATCAGATGCTCAAATTCGAGCACGACAGGCAAGAAATTATTGTTCACAGAGAAGATGAGTCATCCATTTATAAAGACTTGTTAATCCCATGTATTGAGGCCAAGTACGGATGTGAGTCTATTGTCTATCAGGCTTTTGAAGTGGTTGTTATGGACCATGTTGAGGAAGGAAAGCCCATTCTGTATCCTCGTCTCTCCGCCACATCTGTAATAGTGGCTGCACTTATGATGAGACAAGGTTATGATCCAGGAAAAGGCTTGGGGGAATCATTGCAAGGAATTTCAGAACCTATTTCTCCGTTCAGTAAAAGGGGTACTTTTGGTTTAGGCTTTAGGCCAACACAGGCGGATGAAGGCAAAGCCAAGCACCGCAAAAAGTATGGGTGGGTCTTGCAGCAGCCTATCCCTTACATTGTCCGCACTTTTGTCAACCACGATTTAAACATGGTCAACATTCCTCGGCGCATGCAAACATTGATGAAATTTGCCATGGCCTCAGCCATATATTTTCTGAAGTGAATATGATCCAGGCTGGTGAAAGCCCTAGTCGTGCCGATATGCAACTAATTGGTCCAGACACCATGCTCAATAACTGGGAAGCAACTCTTCTCCCCACAAGGAAGGAGTCTTGTAGTTGACCTTTTGCAGCTTCTTTCTTTTGTACTTCGGGTTACTTTCAGGGTTGTAATCCAAATATCTTAGTATGATTGTTTTATCTTTGACGTTAACCCCTCTATCCTTTCAAATTCAATGAAATGCAGTTCAGATTCGTATTAAATTTTTGTATCTTTTCCTTTTCCTAGTTCCTGCCATTTTATTTCCATTTCAGTTTTGTTAATGCCGGCTTTGATAACATGACATGCATGCTGAATTCACGCCCAGATCTCAAAAAGTTGTCTAATTTCAAAATAATGCATCAAGAGGTCGAATATGATGAAGATAAGGTTGTTGATGAAATAAAAAGAGAGTTGGAACAATTTGAAAACAAGCCTAGGCCCAACCTCAATGAAACTGAGCCAATTAATATC